>JAQGBT010002119.1:0-26123 GCA_034698585.1 Disparrhopalites patrizii
TTCTTTGTGGGGAGAGATATTAGTAATAAAATGCACAATCCATAGATGGGAGAGCGCGTCAAGGATGTCCATGCCTTGGTGTGAGGGGAAGGAGACAGTGAGCGACGGAGGAGGAGAGGGAAAGGAGATAAAGAGAGAGAGACAGAGAGAGAGACAGAGAGAGAGACAGCGAGAGAGACAGAGAGAGATACAGAGAAAGAGACAGAGAGAGAGAAGAACTCGTTCCGCCCTTTTTAATACTCATTCATGGGCACATGTGAGACGTATCGATATTCCCATTTACTATTACACTGCATGGAGCAACCACTACAAAGTCGTCCACCGGAGCTTTGCATGGCCGAGAATCCATTCTCCAGCATTGTTATCAATCAGATGCACAGTCGGCAACCTCAGCTACCCAATCCCTGTCACACCTACCCACATTATTCACGGAGCCACACAGGTTCATACAAGAAGTCATTCTCTAAGAGAGATTTGCGTGGTCAAAAAATAACCATTTCTGTAACAAGATTTGGCTCTTTAAAAAAATATTCCTAATAATAATAATGATGATACCCTTCCATTTCCATTCCCGCACCCCTGATTTATGAGCTTGATGAAGGGCGAGATGAGAATGGATGGTGGTGGTAATGCTAATAACTAATAACCATGTAAATGCATGGATGCACTACATACAGAATGAATAAAAAAACAAGGGAACTGCCAATCTTTTTTGTGGGCCTGAAAAAAATGTTAGCCAACTTCGTCGAGTAATACTAATTGTATTTGTTGAATATTTGATTAAAGAATTCGAGAGTTGCTTCTTTGGAAAAGAGAAGAGATTTTCGTGGTGGTTGCACCTGACAATGTTACGTTGCATAGGTCACTCCACAACCCAGAAGAACATGGGCTGAGTAGATTTCGCCAAAACCAAAGCCAAAAACAAAAAATAGATTTATAAGTTGTTTTGTGACAAGTTGTAAATTATGGGAGTTGGGACGAGACAATAATATTCATGCTATTTGCAATTACATTTATGCAGACTTTACAAGGGGTAAATGGAGAGAAGAGATAAGAGAGAGAGAGAGAGGAAATGAGAACCAGTTGACAGAAGATGTGCATTGTTTTCCCAAGTGTATATAGACTTGGCTTACAGAGGGTAAAAATGACAAGCGAAAGAGTTGAGGAATTCCAAAGATTGTACACACTTGGAAAGGGGCAGTCTTTCTTTTTAAAAAATGTTAACAACAAGTAGTTTCACAGCTGGAATTAATCGAGAGTCACGACAGGGAATGTCTTATAAATCCCTTTGACTCTCTGGTCCAAATACTCAAATTTGCAGAGAGCATACACAAGTGAGGACGAGAGAGAGACAGAGAGAGAGAGAGAAAGAGAGATGGCCAACAAATAGCCGATTGTTCTCCATGTCATCTCGTTCGAGTTTTTTCACTTGTAAATTATTTCCAATCTGTCCAATGTGCTGGGAGTATCTCTGCATTACACACGCACTGGCTGTATTTGAACACATTGACAAGCTCATAAATCCACGGAGTGTCCAAACAACCACAAACTTTGGACCAATATTTATGACCATTTATTATTCATTATTCCTCTTCTCTGAACCAATTCTGTTGGACCTGACATCTCCCTCTGTATCTACCTCACTCACTCTCCTATCATTTGCACCCTAGATAATTCTCTTTTGCACATTCCACGAGCCTTGCCATTACACCCTCCAAAAAATGAAGGTTATTGAGCACAAATGGTGCATCCATTGCTTTTTGAACTAATTATGCATACCAGCCCGAAAGCTATTATTTCCCCAACAATGACCAGCAACTGCCTGCTCCCAGAGCCATTCCGCCTGTAGAAGTCACCCACATGATTGCAGGAAAACAGGATACAAAATTTCGAAATGTCTGGAGAAAACTTGCGAATGCCGAAAAGTCTGGAGAAAAGTCCCCCATTTAATCTGAGGGTGCTAAAGGGCAAGGAAGAGAAGAAAGTCCAAGAGAAATCATGGAACTTGTGAAGGAAAAGTCTGGAGCCGAGTCTCAGTTACCCTCTCGCGGTCGCTCTCTAGCGGGGAGTTGCGGAAGATCCGGAGGAAATTCTGGGACGTCGAAGTTGAGCGGTTGGGAGGCAGAGGGCGAAGAGGGAAGCGCGGCGGGTTGCGCCGTCCGCCGCAAGATGGCAGTGCGGAGCCAGACCGTCCGCCATCAACGAAACGGGAGGAAACGAAGGGGAGAGAGTGAATCATGGCTGCACACATAGAGGGTGGGAGGTACTTGGCTAAGCAGTAAGTGCCCCTGCTGATTTATTTCTCCAAACAAGGATTTCATTTTGTCCAGGTTTATTCATTACCTGGAGCCGTATGGAGGCGATGGGGAGGGGAATGGGAGCGACGGAGGGGTGGAGGAGGAGACTTAGAGGGAATACAGAGGAGAGAAAAACAGAGGGATAGACGAGAGTGAAAGTGTGGATGTGAAGGGAGAGAGAGAGAGGGCGAGAGAGTGATATTTAAGGAAATGGATGCAAGATAATGGGAAAGAGATACAGAAGAGGGGATAGAGAGGAGAGGGTGCGAGAGCGAATGGACAGAAAAGAAAGAGAAAAGAGAGTGGAGAAAAAAGGGAGAGAGAAGAGAATGGAGAGAAAAGAGAGAAGAAGAGAATGGCGAGAAAAGAGAGAGAAGAAGAGAATGGAGAGAAAAGAGAGAGAAGAAAAGAACGGAGAGACAATTTAAAGAGAGAGAAGAGAATGAAGAGACAATTCAAAGAGAGATATGATGAGAGAAATAATATGCATATAGGGTAGAGATAGGGATGTAAAGATAATGAGAGAGAAACAAAGAGAGTGAAGGAGACGGGAATGAGAAATAGAGACAGTGTGAGGGACGAGAGAACGAGAGATACAACGAGAGAGAACAGAATGAGAGAGACAGGGTGTGGGAGAGCAAAAAGAGAGAGATATTGGGAGAGAAAAGAATGAGAGAAGAAGAGAGGAGAGAGTGAGGAAAAAAACAAAGAGAGAGTGGGAGGTGAAGAGAGAGATTTGCTCAGAGAGAAAAGACTGTGAGAGAAAGAGGGACGATGAGAGAGAGACTGGGGAAGGGGAAAGAGAGAGAGAGAGAGTGAAAGGGAAGGAGAGAGAATTGGTGTCATTCAGGGTATATTATTATTACACTGGTAGCCCCAAAAGTAAGGTGTTCTTTTTTTTTACGGAAAGCAATATGTAAGCCAAAAGGGACTTTGTGTAAATTGCTCCCACTACAGCATGTATACCTCCTTTGATACTGGAAGCATCTGGATCATGGCGGGAGAGAAGCTTTTCCAAGGGAGCATTCCAGCATAAGCACACACGAAGGACTGTACGAATGAAGCATTAAATGTGGAGCCATCACCGACGCCATATTCAGGGGGAACCCCGTCTTAGTGTGTTCTGGGGAGAAAAAGGAGATACGTACAGAGCAACAAAGTATAGTTACTGGAAAATTGTAAATACACAACAGAGAGAGAGAGCGGGGGGAAGAAAGAGGGGAAGAAGAGAGAAAAAGACGGAGAAGAAGGGAGAGAGAAATGGCGAATGAGAAGAGAGAATTCTCGGCGGAGAAAAAAGAAGGTACGGTAAAGGATGAAGTGCCAGGCTTTTCCTCTTCCTCTCAGTTTAAATGGGCGCTGTGGGAGCCATCAGAGGAGCTCCATAAGAAAAAATGACTGGAAAAAGTGAAGGCAATTTAGCCCTGCCTCAGAGTCACTCCATTTTCAAAGGCTCTCTGCCTCATATGCTCTCCTTCCACTCCCTCCCGTTTCCCCTCCCCTCTTTCCACACTTCACCCCCCCTCTCTCTCTCTCTCTTCTTTACTTGTTTCTATATACACACACACAAATACCAAACATTGTCATGGGTACATTTGTGTTGTATCACAACACTAGTCCACAGTAGTAGTCATCTCACACCCGGCTCTATTTTTCCAGTGTTAGACAGCACACATTTTACAAAATATGTACGATGCAAAAATTGCCAGTTTCCTCCTCTTTTCTCTCTCCTCCGCCGGTGTCGGAGACTCCTTTCATCCCATTGTATGGGGGAGATAGATTTCCTGGGAGCCTGTACGTACACACACATGGGTTGGTATGGGAGGGGGTAGAAAAACGTACGTGTGTGTGTTGAGGAAGAGGAGGATGATAGGGGTAGGGAGGATGAGGAGGAGGATGAAAAGAAAAAACAAGGAAACTCCATTGCTTTCTACAGCCATCATCCTCCTGCGCCAATATCAAGCCAAATAACCCTACATCGCACGTTGCATTACATTAGACGCTACATTACTGTACCAAGTTGCTTCTACTCGAATTCTCTCTCAACTCTCTCTCTCTCTCTCTCCCTCTCTCTCTCTCTCTCTCTCTCTCTCTCTCTGTCTCTCTCCATGGTCTCTTTCTCGCCCTTATTCTCTCTCCCATCCTCCTCTATCTCTGCCTCCGTCTCTCTCTCTCTCCCTCTCTCCTCGTAAGTTTCTCTGTACTTTCCCCGCTCATTTTGTGATCCAACTTTTCCGTATGACAGCCTCCTCCCGGGCTCTATATGAGACATTGTATGATACAACAGACTTTGCGAAAATGACACTTGAGGCACGTGGGACTATATGTCTCTTCTGTCTCTCTGTCTTTCCCTCTCCCTCACACTCAGCCTTTTCTTCTTCCAAAGTATCCAGACTATGTCAATGGGTTCAGCCTATATGGGGAAACATTTGGTAGGCTCCATCAAGGGATGTCTATTAAAACGACTCTCATTCCCGGCCTCCTCCTCCCATCTCATCCCTCTTATTACTCCTTCTGCATACACTCCGAGAGCTCAGAAATGTACATTTCTCCTTCTCCTTCCCACTCCATGGACATCACTTCCCAAATTTGACCCCACAAAACAAAATAATGTACATACCCGGAACATAATTAAATCTTGTTCCGAGGAAAGTACACAATTCCCGCCCTTTCCGAATTCTTCCTCTCCCGGACATTGCCATTTCATTTAGGCCTTAGCATTGGCTTTTTTTTTTGGATGGTCCAAGGTAGGCATTGGACCCCCACGAAACTCCCGGTTAGAGCATGTATGGTGAAAGAGGGATACAAAGGAAAAATTGGGGCCTTCACGGTAAAAAATTAAGATAACCAAAAAAAAATGAAGCAATAAAGCTGGCATGCTTGTTGCTATACAAAAGGAAGGATAAATGGGAGGGAGAGGGAGGGAGGAAATGAGGAACAGAGAAGGAAGAAAATTAAATGAGAAAGTGTAACAATGTGAGGGAGAAAAGATATTCGTAGAATGAGGTGGATGAGGCGGGGGAGGAGGAGGAGGAAAGGGAAGCGATAAGAAAAGTTGGAATATATACAAGACTTTAATAGAGCAATGAGAACCCTCATTACAGCTCGCTTTATCCAGATGACTAAAGTTTTTCGCTCCAGCCCAGCCTCCCAAACATCCTACACTTTCCCTAACAACTTTTGTATTCGTCTAAAGATACGCAAGTTAAATCAAATGTAACTTGAAAATGGTATTTATAATGCAGTAAAAAGTCTCCCAGAAGACTAACTGAATCACAGACACACACCAAGTCTGGGAGAGAGAATGTGAGAGGGAGGCATTCTCAGAGAGAGAGAGAGAAAGCTAGAGAGAGAGAGAGCAAGAGAGAGAGAGAGAGAGAGAGAGAATGAGGAAAAATAAGTTTTCTCGCAACTACTCCGCTCACACTCTCCTCTATTTCCGAGGCGGGTAAAGTGGCTATCGTCAAAGCCTTTGTCTGCAAAGGTCGTACATATACATCTTCAACCCGAAATCCTCTCTCCCGCCCTCATCCTGAATTCCCCAAGCCCGCAAAGACATACTTCAACTTCAGGAACAATTGGAGAGGAGGCAGAAAGGGAGAGAGAAAGAGAGAATGAGAGTGAGAGAAGATTCTGGTGGAGGAAGATGAGAAGTTTATAGTACAAAGGAACTTTAGTGGGGAATGGGACAGGAGAAGAACTGGAGAGGGAGCCGAGCAGATTCTTTCTTCCGGATAGCAATGACACGAAGAATGAGGATTTCGTGTGAGTCAATGGAGATGGAAATATACATTATGCAGTCTCAATGGGTTATAGCACGGCTTCATTGCCACTCTTCTCCTTGCATTCTTTCTAAAAGTCTATCTCTTCCTCCCTCTCCTCGTCTCTCTCTTTCTCTCTCTCTCTCCCTCTCTCTTTCCTACAATTTTGTCTCACTGTAGCTCTCCGTCTCTCTGTAGCTATCTAAATCGCTCTCCGAACCTCTCTCATCCCCTTCTCTCCCAGCCCTTCTCAGAGTAGTCCACTTTATCTCTCCGTCTCCGTGTCTCCCCCTCACACTTTTACACCGTCGGATGACAAACATGAAAAAAAAAAGACAGAAGAGATTTCCCTCCATATAAATCCAGGACCAGAGTACATTACACGGCAGGATAAAATTCAAAATGCATCGCAATTACATTGGTTCTCCTCGGAAGTCTACTGTACTCTGCTTTTACCTTACTAATAAAAAAAAGTAGCTCCTACCGTATGCTCAGTGGCAAGCAAGTCATTTAGAAATTTTGAATTTCCTCAGGACTATATTTCATTTCGGATTTCTCAGAGAGGATGACGGGAAAGGGGTAGACACATTACGGATTTCACAGAGGCATACACGTGTGTGTTTGTAATGTACGAAAGAGAGTAGTCACACTTTCAGATTCATCTGTTTATACATAAAGTTCTCTCTTATTCCGTTTTTTCTATAGCTCTGGGATTTCTCCCCCCTTTGACAATGAAGTCTCTTGGAGTGGCGGCATAAAACAGGAGCTCTTGTCCTCCTAAATTTACTTTTTATGATGCTACTTGAATATTTTTAAAGCCACAGATATTATTATATTTTGTCTTTCACTCCCTCTCACCATTTCCAGTCTATTTTTTCCTTGTCCTGTCATCCCCTCGAATCTTTGCATGTTACTGCCAGCTTTTTTTCGGCATATTTCCCAACTATTAAAAGGCTCAATCCTTTCCTCCCAAAGTATTACATTAAAATTCCTTCCTCCGTCTAAATGTGGGATGAATACCGGGGGAAATGGGTAATAGGTTGGGGAGGGAGGTTGGATTTGTTTTTTTTGGGTGGGGGCAGGGGATTTCTGTGTGATTCTTCCATCAGTAACTAGTCTCTTATGTATATATGTACAACATACATATAGATACGTATTCGCCAGTATTCAGCATGATTCCAGATGTAAGTCAAGGTCAAAAGGAAATGATGCACTGGCTCTGATTGAGTATACATCATAATCCCAGCAGCATGTGGATGAGATGATTGTCAATAACTGTAGAAAATTGGGAATCAATTATTGACTTCACTCTCCATCTCTCTCTGATTCTCTTGTTCTCTCTCTCTCTCTCTGTTGCAGCAAAACAACTTTGTAAAGCACAAGTTAACCGTTAAATTTGCTTTGAGAAAACTGCAGGAGCCTATAGCTCCAAGCACTATCTTATTACAAAGAGTTGACCAAAGCTGGACGAACTGAAGCTGCAGAACTTGTTCAAAATGTTGACCTTGAATCTTGTCTTTCTCTCCCTCCATTCTGCTCACAAAAGTATTCTTTCTTGTGTCTGCGGACTATGAAATGAACACACACAAGCTCTCTCTCTCCATCTCCCTCTCTAGGTGAATTATTACACCCAACAGCCATCTTATGCAAGTCGTTTCAAAGATTTTTTCCCCTTCTATTTTTTACGTCATGCCCCATGGAAGACATCTCACATGACAATCAATCTCTTTGACTGACACATGCTTCAGGATCTAATGAAAGAAGATCATACTTTCCATTTCTTTTTTTCAGGCATTAAAAGCTGTTTTCACCTATACCCATCCACGTACATATATGTATATTTATATATGCACATGCTCAATAGCAGATTCTACATCACTGTAAACATCGCCAAGAGTCCAAATGACAAAATCATTATATCGGACTTTATCAGCAATAAAGGCTTGACTGTTGCTCGTGATAGGTACAGGCCAGTACATGGGCCAGTGCAGATTAGTACACAAAAACCATATTAAAAGCAAATTCGCTTCTTTAACGACGAGGAATCAATGCAGAATAATTGAGAATAGTTTCCCTCTTTTAGCTTTCATAATTGTAATGCAATGACGAGGAAAAGCTTTCTTCGAAAGGAGTGTCTGAACATTTGCTTGTGGCAGACAATTAATTCAAATAAATCTCACCCGCCCCACAACTTCTCTAGGGAGGAATCAAGTCCTGGGAAAAGCTGCACATGGACTGTGACTATGTGTACACGTGCGAATGTAAAAAGAAAAAAAAGGATGAACCTCTCCAGACCGCACACGGCCCAAAGATTTCCTGGTGCACAAAAGCACACACAGACTGTGGAAACATGAAAGCACTTGGGCAAATGACTTGAAAGCTGATGTCGGGTAGCTGGAAATGCGGTCGTTGTGCATAGCAAAATACCCCGTGTTGTGTGTTTCTTTATGACGGTGGCGGTGGATGGGAGAGAGAGAGAGAGAGAGAGAGAGAGAGAGAGAGTATCGGAGGAAGAACGTCCTCCCTTTAGCTACTTTTCCTTTGAGGCGGGGAACCACCGTCACCACATCCAAAGGAGGGGAAATGAGAGCCTATTTTTGTTACAACTGCTACCAGCAAAAAGGGGGAGGAGGTGATCGTGGAGGAGGAGGATGAGGGGATGAAGGGCCCTATGTTATAATGGAGGAGCCGGGAAATCCCATCTACATACAGCCACCTCTCCAATTCCGTTTTTACATACAGATGGCATATAGAGCGGGCGTAATTACATTAAAGTGTCTCCCGCCCGCCTGCGTGTGCCGTTCCTTTTTCCGTGCCTTTCTCCAGTCCTCGGCAATTCCCAAATTCAAAAAGCTAAAGCCAATCATGTGGAAGTGTCCCACGCACTCATCGCCATCGATACGCATGCAGTCACTGACACATGCCGTCGGGTCTTGTGCGAAAAATATACTCGTCTCTCTCTCACTAGCTCACTCTCTCTCTTTCTCTCTCTCGCTCTCTCTTACTCACTTTTCCCTCTCCCTCTCAGTCTTCCTCTTTGCATACACCACCACCCTGGCCTTAATGGTAACTGCCTATACAAAAGTGTATCTCTTGAGCAGACAACTACAAAGAAGATGAGGGAGAGAGAGAGAGAAGACTGTCTTTGGAGATAGGGCGGGTTGTGCCAGGTTCCAAAATGTAGATAGTATACGTATACATAGGAGATGATTTCAACTTTGAAATGTAAATGACGGTCGTGAATAAAAATATACGATATAGCTTTTGCCTCTCAATGGAAACTTACAATCTACTATAGTGTTATATGGGAAGTGTGTATATCTATACTTTCACTCTTTGTCAATACAGTGGCAAGACTCATGAACTGCCTCATGTTCCTCCTCCAACCCCTGACACTATTTTCGTAAGTACGGCACTCCAACATTTCCCTCTTCTTGTATGGTGCCACTAAAAAGGAAGAGAGAGAGAGAGGATGGGGAAAGAGAGGGAAACCAGAGAGAGAGAAATGGAGGAAAGAAAGAGTAAGTGAGTGAGTGAGAGAGAGAGAGAGAAAGAAAAGAGAGGGTTAAAGAAGAGAAAGAAGAATCCGGAAACCTTGGTTGAATAAATGTACTCCTCCGAATCTCATTCCATGGCCTAGTATTATCTTATTGTATTACAATACATTCGATTAAATGACACACACTCTTCCATAGAATCTTATGCCAAGAGATAGTGACGGAATTGCTTCGTGTGTCAATTTACTTTTTTCCCCTCCCTTGCATTCTCTTTTCTTCCCGCCGCCATCTCCTCCTCCTAACCCTCTTTATCCTCCTCCACCCCTCCAAAAAAAAAACCTCTATTCTTTGCCTACGTAAGTAATATTGCTTCCACATACGCGCACAACATTTCACCCATCCAATATTGTACGTCCCTATTTTGCATAAGTAAATGCAGATTGAAGTCTGTGGCTGAAAGCCTGTATTTTGGTGGCACTTCAAGGCTTCTGCGGTTTACATTCACTTCACAAGAAAAAAAGCTTCCATTTTTTTTAGGAAGCACAAAAAGTATCGAACGAAAAAAAAACGAAAATAATCGACTTCCCCGCAGTCCTATACTTTTTTTGCATTCATTTTCTCTCTTTTTTTAGTACATTGTTTTGCCCTGCGGGAGTTACAGTAATTTTTATTTGAAAGAAAAAAATGTATTAACTGTAATAATCAGCTTTGGAATAGTAGCAATAATATTAAGTAAATCATTAAGAAAGCACTGTTTTTCTCCGAGAGAAAAGTACCTATTAATTGAGTCACAAAGGCCAGTTGGGGAGTGTGAGGAGCTCGGGAAATATCTTGTGGTAATTGTTCAGGAATTAACGGTCACGAGCAGTCAATTGCCACTTCCGCTGAGGTTCAGTTTCAGTTCGCTCTCTCTCTCTTTCATTTCTCCATTTTGCGCTTCTTTCTTTTCCTCTCACCCTTGGAAAATTATATACATTATTACTTTCCGAGAGAGGAAATTCAGAAAGAATGGCTTTAATTGAGCCGAGAACTAATTAACTAGACTCTCGTTGAGGAGAATGAGGGAAAGGAAATGAATGTATTCGTAGATCGAAGTTGAGGCTAAAAGCATTTGGACCAACTAGTAGTAAACGGCATAATACATCATAGGCGCTGAGCATGCAATTACCGAGTTTTGGTGGAGCGAGATGGAGATAGAGAGAGGGAGAGAGAGATAGAGAGAGAGAGGAAGAAAGAGAGGAACAATTATAGGTAGGAGCCGTAAATTAGAGAGAATTTCAAGTATCACGTAATCAGTAATTGCCCACAACGTGGTGGGTCCTTCTCAGCGTGCCAGTAACTTGATCAGAAGAAATGACTTTCGTGAGCAAAAAGTATATGGAAAGTACCTCAGGTTTCTTTTCATGTGGGCACACAATTTGATATAAATTTGTATGAGTCCATTTCTCACATCTTTCCTTCACATCTTCCATCCGCCATTGCCACGAGGTGGCAATGGTGGAACTTCCCCTCCAAAAAATTACTTTCTGGTGGTACTTTATGTAATTGCTCCTTCTATTACTACCTCCTCCTCCCACCAAAAATACTGGCCATGGGAGATTTTTACCAAGAAGAATAAGCCCTGGAATCTAAATGGTGGATTGACACGATCTGAACACTATGAGGCCATTGGAGTCGTGAATGGGAAGAGTCACACTTAGAAAGGAAGTCCCACCCTGTATAAAGGGACTTGTCCAACATTTCCCTGTCTGTGTCCGATCCAGTTAATTTATGAAGGGTAAAAGCTGATTCCTTTTGTGGAGCATTAATTTCCCTGAAATTCGGATATCCTCCCTCAATTCCCCCCGAATATCCCGCCCTTCCAAAGTGCCCACATATCTCACGCATTCCCTCTCTTCCACCCTACGGACATTCCCCATCGGCATGCAGATGGTCGTAAATTCCCCGGGAAAAGCACATTACACATGAGCAAACGCCTAATGTAACTGCCCATAGAGCCACAGAAAAAAATGTTTCTCTCCATGCATCTCTATTCTCAATTTGTTCCCGTGTCTCCCAAGGAAAATTCCTTGACGTTACATCTCCTTTGTCTTGAATCCAGCCATTTAGAATTACATGGGACGTTGGAAGGATATCAAAAGGAATAGAATTTTACTGAATCCATCACCCCAGATTCACCCCTCCCATTAGCCTATGGCGGCATGGGGGGAAAGATGATTGTTATGATTATTACTATTATCGCTGTCCGCTCCGCTTAACACACCTACACTTATTGGTCCTGGCGGTTCTTATGAGTAGTTAGGGCTGTCCCAGCAGGATGGCAGACATTGTACATGCGGGTACACGAGGGGGGAAATACATTATACCTCTGTATCTATTTATCCATTAACGCTTCAAGTCAATTCTCAAAGGTTGTTCCTTCTACGCCATCACTTTTCCTCTTTTTTTCACCTTCCAAAAGGGTTTGGAAGGGCACAATATCATTGGGTAGGACGTTGGAAGGGAGAGAGACGGCTTTCTGAGAGAGACAGAGAACAAAGGGGAAAGAGAAAGGGAGAGAGAGAGAGAGAAGGAAAGGAAGGAGGCAAACGTGTTTGGAATACAATTGGCTTCATTTCTAATGGGCGTTCCTGTTGTTCCCTCAACTATAATCGTATAAGTGTACAATGTATTTCCTAATATGAATGCAATTCTTCTTCCAGACCATTTCTCACTGACCAAATACCATCAAGAGGTACGAAAGACAGTCCATTTTTTCTCCTCTTAATTCTCAACTTTTATCAACATAACGATCACTCGGCTCCAGTTCATGGCTTCGCCACCCGTGCATTCTTCACATGAGGTTTCTCTCTCTCTTTTTCTCTCTATCTCTCTCTTCCTTTCTCTCTCTCTCTCTCTCTTTCTCTCTCTCGTTCTTTCCTTTTCTCTGTGTATAAACCACTTTGAGCAATACACACCTAAACAACTTTTACTTACACTTTTTCTCTTATTCACATAGATACATACATGTTTTTCATGCGAATCACATTATAAAATAACATGGACCATCTTATTATCCTATCAGAAACCTTCAGTGGGTATTCTTTACTCTCACAGTCTCATTGGTCTCTCCCCCTCCCATTTATTCTCTCTCTCTCTCTCTTTCTCTCTCTCAAATCTTGTTCATGGAACAGATCATGCGTGAGCAAAGTCCCCCTTCTCTCTCTCTCTCTTTCTCTCTCCTGTTCTCTCTCTCTATCTGTATTCGTGGGTAACAATGTCTTGACTCGGTCTGCTATCTGGAAAGGAAACTCCTTGTAAACTTGTTCCTGAAGCCAGGTGCCTCCCGGCATTTTATTAAGTGTTTGTCGTGTTTTTAAAAATAATATATTTCTACTCAAACATTAGTATTATTGGTATGCAGAGGTTTATTCTTGTTAAACATGGCCGTGCAATTATTTTTAAATACATTTCCCCTCATAATGTTCGCCGCCAATGTATTTTCCTTCACAATATTTCCCCTTGTTTTCCTCTCCACAATGTGTAAAGAAGTTAAAGGATGTTTTCATGGCTCATTCATTAGATGGTGAGAAAGAAAGTGTCAATGAAATTGAGCACAAAAAGATATAAAGCGTGCTCGAGCGATGTCAATAAAAATACACATATGCTTTTTACAATGCACTCCCACATATCCCGTCTCTCACGTGGATTTCCGTCCTTTTTTTTTTCGTGAGACTCACAGAGAGGAAGGTGCGAGGGAAGGACGGAGAGTGGGAATTCCACGAAGGTATGCATATATACACATTGAAATAGAGGAATTATTAGCATGGAAATTTGCTATGGTGGACGTTCATAAATTCCCGCTATAGCCTTCTCAATGGGGCTTGCAATAATTCGTGGAAATGTCAGTGTGAGAAAGGGTTAGGCGGAGGAGGAGAGGATTATTATGATGTAGAAGCAGGTAGTAAATACTTGTTACGTATGCACTTTCAGCCCTATACACTGTATATATATTCAAAGGGGTGAGAACATACCTGGAAAATATAGTAATGAGCTTATGGAAGAAATGTGTGGGGCGGTAGGGTTATATACCAATGTATGAAGAGCAAATAGGGAGGTAGAACGTTAATATTGCACATATTTCATGGCACTTGACTCGTAACTGAAACAAGATTTAATGTCGTTTTTTTTATCCTTAAACTTTATGAGTAGCTCTCTCACTCCATTACATGTTTTTAAAAATCTAGTTGTACGGCTACTGACGGGTGCCACACGCATTTCTTATGACGCCTTCCTCCCTTTTGCAAATATACAACTAACTGCCCTCAAACATGCACATGTCTCCTTGACATTCCCACCATTTACCAAAAGAAATGCCCAAATTCTTCAACTGACTCAAGCAACTCCCCAGCCTCGTCCATTCCCATTGCATTTGTATGCAAATCCTTGAAAAAAAATAAGCAGTTCCCTGCATTATGTAATGAGATGAGGTAATTGAGGCAGTAATTTTAACTACTACAAAATGGTCGAGGGGAGGATTTAATGATACAGTTAATCCCAGGAAGGACATTTTATGTGGAATCCATGGAGAAATGTGGCTCTTAATACCAAAATGGGGGCGAGGGGGGAAGGAATGATCCAAGTAATTTAAATTGATTGGTCCCAGTCATCTCACTCCGGGCCTCAACTAACCATTGGAGCTGCATAAGTTCTATTACACATCACACATCAGATGAGCCTCAGCTCCGGATCCGAGTAATCCCTCCCTCCACATTTCCCTCACATATTGCATGGAGGGACGGCGATGATGAAACTCCTCTGCATGTATGTCCATCAAAGGCCAACCGCCACGTTGAGGAGTAGGACTCGGTGACTAAGACTCAACGTTGGCGAATGGCTCTTCTAATGTGGAATTATGGCAGAGGGGGCCTTAACCAGAGAGGAGATAGTGAGACAGACAGTAATGGGGAAGTGGGCAAGAGAGAGACGAGAGAGATGAAGAGATTTGAACAAATTGATAAGTGCAAGGAAGAAACAGAGAGCAAGGCTGAATAGGATTCGAAAAGTGAGAGATGTCAGGAAACATCAGTGCAAAGAGATGAGCAGAAGTGGGAGGAAGGAGAGCCGGAAAGAGACAAGAGAAGACAGAGAGAGGTAGTGAGAGAATAAATGACACCGAAGGGCAGAGACGACAAGGAGATTGATAGAGAAATGTATAGGGCCACAGAAAAAGAAAACTAATCCGTAGGGACGGAGAGAAAAGAAGAAAAAGAATACAAGAGCACTAAAGAGAGACGAGAGAGTTACACATAAAGCAGGAAAGATACCGCCGAGCGAGAAGAGAAGAAAATAAAGAGAGAAAAGAAGAAAAGAGAGAAAGAGAGCGAGCAGAGAGAAATGAAGAAAAGAGAGAGAGAGTGAGTAGAAAGAAAATAATAAGAGAGAGAAAATGATGCAATAGAGTAGAGAGAGAGAACAAGGAGACGAAAAGGAGAAAATGATGACAGAGAGTAGCGAGAAATAAAGAACAAGAAAAGGAGAGAGAGTCGTAGATAAATAAGGAAGAAGGAGACAATAGAGAATAAGGTGAAGAAAGAGAAAGACGAAGAGAAGGGAGAAAGTAGAGAAACGGAAAGGGAAAAATTAATAAAGAGAAGCAACAAGATTGTAAAATGGGAGAAGAAAGAGAAATGGCGCAAAAGGGGCCTAGTACTTATTTTGTACTACTGATGTTTTTTTTTTGAATTTGTAGTTACATGATGAGTATGTAACATGGAGTTACATTAACACGCCTAATCCATAAAAAAAGTACTTACTAAATTATAATTTTACCACAACAAAATTCGAAATTAGTTTTCCAGTCTAAAAAAAATCAGAGGATGAAAGCTAAAATTTGAGTGAAGGAAGAGCCTCTCTGTCATTACATGCTGGAAGGGCCCAATTGAAACACATGCGGCATCGATCGGCATCGATCCGCGTACAAAACACCGGGCTTTTTTTACATCTACAGTATGTAGTGAAGGGAAGAGTGTGGGGAGGATACCAGTGCCATCCATGTGGTATAGCAAATAGATGAAATTCCCAATGCCCAGCACCAGAGCCTTTCACAAACATCTGTTTCAATTTTTTTTGTGTCCTCCTATAATTTTAACAGATTTTGGAATTACTACTCCTCATATAAGTAAGTACATGGCGTCAGCTGACAAATGACTGCCTTGTTTCCACTCACAGCGACTCAAACCCTCAATGGTTTTTTTCCTTATCTTAACCACCTTCTAACTAATTTGTAAAGTGCAATACGAGCGGTAAATTTTTGCTGAAAACAGTAAATCTATTTCATGTTAGCCCATTAAATCTTAATGCCTTGGAATACTGTATTACAAAATAAATTATATCAGTTATACGTAGTCAAAAAACATTGTACATAAAGAGCTTGTATGAATGAAAATATAATCCCAACACAAAATAGAAGTTCAAAATTGATTTAAAAATCGTATGTATGAATTTCTGTGAAAGTCTACTCGCAAAACGAAACGAAAAAGAGAAAATGAAAGAAAGAGAAAATAGAAGACAGAAATATAAAATGAAAGTGAAAAAAAGGAAAAACGAACGGAAAAAAGCTTGGGTTAAAAAAGTGAAAGTACTAAGAATTAGAGAAATACCACGTACCTTCCCGAGTCTTTTTTTTGTCAAGTAGAAGTGATTGAAAGTGAAGCCAAAGGGTCGTGAAGAAGAAAGAGAAGAAAGGGTTTGTCCCTTCAGTGTTAGTTGTCTCCTCTCTTTTGTCTGTTTGTTGTCTAAATAATAAAACCCCTCAGAAGCGGCAGTAGAAATGGTTTTAGTGGCTCCTTTTCACGTATAAAAAGGAGTCAAAGATGGCAATTCTAGCAAGGAAAGAATGTGAATTATTTTTTTTTTTAAAAAGAGTGAAGAATTTAAAGAAGATTTTTTTGGGGAGCAACGTCTGGAAGAGAAATTTTCACTTTCTTGTTTTGACGACGGAGGACAAGTTTGGTATTTTGGAGGACGTGGCAAAGCACCAAGTGGAGCGGTTTAACAATAACAAGTTATAGACGCCCGTCTATATTTTCGGAGAGAGAGGGAGAGACCCGGAGAGGCAGAGAGAGGGAAAGAGAGGGAGTCTCCAAACAAAGCAGGCTGGGATGGATGCATAAATTCCCTTTTTGCTTCCTTCCTTCCTTCGCAAATGTACTCTCGGAGAGTTCATTGAAACGCATGCCCGGGTTCTATGTGCTCTCTCTCGTCTCTCTCTGTCCCTCTCTTTCTCTTCCCTCTCGCACTCTCTCTCCCTTGTCTCAACCCGAAAAAAAATTCCTTTTGCTCTCTCCCTCCCTATATGAAGTGCCATTCTTTATATGATATATCCTGAGGGAGAGAGAGAGAGAACATTATTTTCACTCTTTGAATAAGAGGAGAGGCTGGAAGAGAAAAGGGAGAGACAGAGGCAGAGGAGAGTAAATTTGCTTTGATGTGATCCCTTGGAAAAACATACACAGAGCTGGAGTTGATCCCTTTCCAGGGATTCTGTCCATGTGTACATAACATGTATATACATGGATGTGTGTGCAACTGCAATCTCTGGCTTCGTCTCATATCCTGGTCTCCTCTCTGTCTCTCCCTAACTTCTGTCTCCCTGTCCTTCCCTCTGTCTCTCTCTCTCTCCCTGTCTGGTCCCGCAGTCCCTGAAGCAGGATCATAGGTTTTGATTTTAAACTCTCACAAGCTTTCACGAATTTAAATTTTCATCTCCTCTGTCAATAGAAGCCATTGCTCTACCCTTTCGAATTTTTTTCGTTTTTCTCTCTCTGTTGGCTCTCTTCTTTGTCTTCTCACACTGTCTCTCTTTCTTTCTGCCTTTATGCCTTTATATCTCATTTTCACCGTCACTTAGCTTTCCTTTTTTATTTTCCCAATTTGTGTGTCCTCGTTCGCTGACTTTATTTAAACTATGACGTCGGATGTTTCTTTCCTTCACTGCTTGCTCTTTTCGCAAACTGCATCGTCTATATGATTCTCCTTCACACTTTGGTACCTTTTTTTAGACAATTGGAGAGCCACATCGTGTAAAAACACGAGGCTAATAGCAGTGTATCACTGTAATAATACACACTAAAATGTCAAAAACAATAATAAAAAACTAATACATGACATAGCGAGGAGATTGACGTAGCAAGATTTTGACGGGATTCGCCATTACATTCCTCGGAAAAACTGCTGCTTACTGAGGAATTTTGTGAATTGTTTTGTCTGCATTATATCTGTAAACGTAAGGAGGCTAAGAAATGAATTGGTTGAATTTTGATGAAATATGAAATATGGGCGTTTGGCATCCCAGTAGATATTAAAAGTAACCGGTAAATTTGTGCAGGCGGAATCAAGTATTCATGCTAGATTCAAAATAAAATATAGTATGGAATATGTGCTATAAGCAGTCCTACCTTTCTCTGTATTCACTTGTCATCACCAATTTAAAAAAAATAGTAAATGTGGATTTTCAGGAGAACGATTATGATAGCAAGTATTTATGCCAAGGGAACTACCATGCAATCACACATTGGTTCGAGTCCTTGAATTACACCTGAACGAAGAGGGATTCTTGTCAGCAATTTGTTTGCTGTCTTCTCTCTCTCTCTGTCTCCATCAAAAAATCCTGGGAACAATCCCGGACAGTGGTAAGAAATAAGAAAGATTCTGTTTTCTGAAAGGTTATTCTAGTAAGGAATTAAAAGTGTATTTATAATTAAAGGCAGAGTTAAAGTAACCCTATTAAATTAAACATTTATGGATTCATTAAAGTTTGTGTGATTGCCTGTGCGAAGGAACTTGATCCTTTCTACGAAAGTTCCTCTCTCTTTCCGCATTGTAGACGGTGGAAATAACCTATTTCACCACCCAACGTCCCAAATGTAAATTGTATACAGAGAAATTATTTGATTTTAAAGTCCATTAAAACCTTGGCATGAATCGGGCATCTTTTTCCGATCCAAATAATTCCGATCCAGATAATTTTGCATCTTACGTGATTCGAAGGCATTTAGTAGTTTTCTGTGGTTAGAAATTTACTATTTTCGCTCCGATAATTAAGAGTTAAAACCGCGGCAAACCTGACTAAAAACTGGTATATTATTTGTCATATATTTTAGCATTTGAAAATCATAGCCATTTAGAAGTCTAGCCCCGACTCCTACGGTTAATATTTGTATTTAAAGTTGAATTTGTAGTTTGTATTTCGTCGACCCAGGAACGAATTGTTGGGATTTCCTCCTTCATCCGGAGGGTGAAGGAGGTTATTGGAGTCCCTGTATATTGTAATGATAAGAGCTCGGGTGACTGGAATGATGCCCAAGGAAATGGTGGGGTCTGGAGATACCTATTAACAAATGAGAGGAGCGAAGGGGAGGGAAGGAATGGTGGTGGTATTAGTAGTAGTAGAAGAGAAACAGCCATAATATTATGCAAGAGTGTGTGGATCGCAGTTGGAGGCAACACTACACAGGCCTATACCCTTACACAATATTAACAACCGGAGGGCCATGGGGCCTACAGGAATTACGTCAACACATATTACATAGGGAAAAGTCTGTATGGGGGGGTAGAGTCACTCACAAAGTCTTTTCTCAAAAAGCATTAGTTTAGCAGTGTACAGAGAAAGCTAGGAAGAGAAGGAAAGAGAGAGAGAGAGAGAGAGAGAGAGAGAGAGAAGGAAAGAGAGAGAGAGAGAGAGACGATAGGAAAGGAAAAGGCACTTTGCAAGCCTCGGCATTCTCCCCAGTGGAAACAAGACTTTTGATCCGAAAACTTTTTAATTAAACGCAGTTTCAAAGAGCACAAATGGCGATTCCGGAGTCAGGTTGCCTCGTTACAGGTAATTTATTGACAACATGTACCCTTATCGCATGTACGGGTTTCTCTCTCACCACACTTTCAAGCAGGCACACACATCTCTTGGTACATTCTGTAGAAAAAGACCTCATACGCTCTTCCACGGAACCAACCGCGAAAGCATGGGACTATGTAATGTGCCGCCGTTATTGCAGCCTTTATGATGTCCACCAACATACATATGAATTACAAAAGTTGCTGTATACATCTTCCAAAACTCCTTTATGACTCCTGCATGAGAAGCCCGTCCAAAAATTCCAAAGTGTTGGATTGACGTGGAAAAACCTGGCTCTCTCCCTTGTATGTATAAGAGTGATATTGTAGCCAGTAAGAGAAAAACCACTATGGACAAGTGTAATTGAAATTGACATTCAATGGCTTGGGTGTAATTGGAAATTTTTTTTAGGACGGCTTTTCCTTGCAGATAAATAAGAGCTAGTTTACTTACTGATAAGTCTGGACCTTTGGCATGCTAGTTTAGAGGAATGCGACTACAGACCGAAAATCTTAACTTGATTACGCCACGAAAATGTTGGGAAGTTGTGGGAACAGCTATTTGCTTAAATTTTGCTGTTTAATCAACGTTAAGCTTTCCCCAGTGGAATGACTTTGACTAATGAGATTTTGCTTGGGGCTTAAATTGTAACAACATTATCTTTAAACAAAATTAGCGCTGAACATTTTAAATTAAATTATAATTTTACGCTTTCGGCTGTTTCGTCCAAATAATTATATTTAAATAACTAAAAAATGAATATATTGTGACTATCTTCCAAAATTATATTCACCGCATATAAATGTCTATGATTAAACAGAAATTGTAGATGAACCAAGGAGGTTTAAGTGCTTCGAAATGAAAACATAACAACAATCTCACAATGACACCGGATATTCTAAAAGGGCGTTTCGAAAGAATACAACAGCGAAATTTGAGCCGTCATCTCCCCCTGGCTGTGGGATACGTTCGTGGAAACGGACAGGATTTCAGTGAGTACAAGTACGAAAAATCTGACAGAAGAAAGAAAGAATTTTAAAAAAAACTTTCACCAAAGACACCATGGGTGGAGCCGGTTCTGCCATAGAACTCTGGTTAAGAAATCATGTCTATGGAATGGGATGTGTTTACATTTGGACATATCGCCACAAAAAGTCAAAGTGTTAACAAATTCCTCCGGCATGGCCATCTCAAGGGCTGCACCTTCTCTCCTCCTTATCATCCCATGTCAATTAAAACCCCAAAAGAGATTTAGTAAAAAAAAACAAAGTTGGTGCAAAGTTGTTTTCATTTGTCTGGTCATCTTAAACACGGGCTAAAGGAGAAGTCTATAGAGTCAGACAAAAAAAAAACAAATTGTAACACACCTATTACTCCAGGGGTGAATGAGGTAAATAAATGTGGGTGTAAGTGTCTGTACATATGCACGTGTACACTCAAGAGGGTGCAAGGATATTCGGATGTATTTAAAAAAAAACAGAAAATGAGAGTTGTTTCAACCCTTTCCATCCACTAAACCCTGCTTCAGTGCCAGTATTTCTATTCAATTGCTTCGCTAAAAAGTCAATCATCATCTTGAAAGGTATCATGGAGGAAAAGGGCATTTAAATACATGGTGATGGATTCTTGTAAAGAGTTCCCTATTCTAGACGTGCATATTGCCGAACAAAGCATTGGCTACAAGGGAAGTGTGAAAAGTGCCCAAAGGGAGCATGCGAAAGGGGAAAAGTATATAAATAATTTTGATAACCTGCATAGGATGCATCGTAATAATTACGATTATATATTATTGAAAAAAAGAAAGAAGAAAAGAAATGGATTCAAAACAACCATCAGATTTGCATCCTCTTCCACTCCAAAAAGAGATTTAAGATGAAGGTTTGAATGGTGAGGGGTGAGGGGAAAAGTTGACCACTTGGAGAGATTGTTTTTTTTCTCTCTCTTTTTTGAAAGGGATTCACTTTGTACATTATATAGTCATAGCACTATGTAACGACCCTAACTCCTTCACTTCCACAACCGGTTGAGAGGTTTTTTGAGACAACTGTGAGATTATTATTATTACGATTATATATACTATTATCCCTACCACCATTACATGGACTTAAACCTCCGTGGGATGTACACACATTCTCCATTCCTGTCTCACAATGTGTACGAGGGAGTGGGAGCAAAGAGAACATGTTCGGAGGGGAAAAAAAGATGGTGATGTGTCCAGTATTTACTCCAGTACCAACTTCGTTAGCTCCATGATCATCCAATAAAATGGGTTTGGATGAAACCAAAAGCACCACTCAATCACCATCAGCCGTCACATATTTCCATTCCCCACTCAATCTCTCTCAGACACAGTCAATGGCATTCAAATGTATGGAAATCCAATATTATAGATGTGGGCCAACAATTAGCCAAAGGAGTGTTGTGGATCAAGGTCTGCCATAATTTAATCATTCCTCGTTTTTTCTTTCTCCTCCATGCACTAATCTGGAGAACTCACTTCCATTTTTCTTCCTGGGAGCCAATGGCTTTTGTAGGTACTGGATATACTTATGAATGCACATGTGTTTACACCGGAAAAAAGGACTAACACTTTCTCTTTCCTTCTCCAATTTGTTTTTGTAGGTACGCACCGGTTTTTGTGGTTTCACACGCTTTATTCCAAATTCTGCGTTAAATGAATGATTAGGGATTAACACCTTTTTCTTCTTGTTAGGTCCTGCAAGGCAACACCTGACGACAATCAAAACAAAAATAACACAAAAGTTTGACGGGCTTCCACTTTAATACAAAATCACTGTTGTTTCAGAATTAAAAATTAGGCACCAAACTTGACTTTATAGTTATTTATCATTCAAAATAACAAATTATGCACATTCTATACTATTTAGTTTCTTATCACTCAAACACAATTGTGTATTATATACAATTTGCATACGTGTAGTAATACAATGAAATATGTTTATATTGTGGCTACGTCATAAAGGACCTCTGTCAATATGCGTATTTATACAATTGTACACAATTTTAATTAAGCACAATAATAATTTTTTCTAATAATCTTTGCCAATAGATTTGTTTCTAATAATTTTAAAAATGGAACTTAAATATATTTTTTTTAAATTCAGAAATTCTTGGTTTTTCTCCACCGAAGGTGACTTGTGGACTGACTCCTCTGGAGATCCGCTGCCCGTTGTTCCTCCATATTCCCCTTATCCACCGTCTCCAATCGTCCATCAGGTCGTCTTGAAGAGCATAAAAAAGATTTTTTTTACCTAGAAAAAGAAATAAAAGTTGAAGAAAAAAATTGTCATAAACTTTTTTTTATGTAGAATATTTAGGCCAACCCTTGAGGTCACACTCGGGTAAACACTGTGGAAGGAACCCACACAAGAGGAAAACATTATATGTGTTATTATGTAGTCCTTTTTCTTGCTATTACTCAATTGACACACCATTCAAAGCTATAACCAAGTCGTTTTTGGGAGGAAAGGAAAAGGGAGAGAATTTCCCTTTATTTTTTCTTCAAAAAAACTATAAAATACACATCTATATGGCATACATGGCTATAGTTTAGGAGAATTCGGGAGGAATGTGACAATGGCCATGTGTCCAGGCGATTAAAGTGACTATTACTCTGAAAAGAAGTACAATCTCTTCACAAGTTTATTACTTGTTCACTTTTTTTCCACATTTTTGTGTCGTATGTGGACATTATCTAGCCCTTTCGTGGATGTGTGAGGCTTTAAAGATTTCGGGAGTTCCTCGAAGATCCTCTTAGGGACCCTTTAAGAATGGAGAGAAAGGGAGACAAAATGTAGAGAGACGGGAAGACAGAGCTACAGAAAGAAAGAGAGAAAGAAGAAATTGGGACACTGTATCATACACCAATAATACTAATAATAATAGCGAGCACTCTGGTTTTTTACTGCTTCCACGTAAAAGGAGTGAAAAAAAGAGTTTGTATATGTACGAAGTTTCCATCAGTTTTCAGGTTCCTAGGTCATTGTGACTTTTAACCCTAAAGAGAGATAGGGAGAAAGAGAGAGATGAAGAAAGAAGGAGACAACCCTTTGGAATACTTTTATGATCTCCTCGGTACAGTTACACAAATTCTCCCTCTCACTCTCAACCCATTGACGAAGTAGTAAGGAAGGAACTTTTTTGGAAACAGACGTTTTTCTCGAGAAAACTCCTTTTTCCCTTTTTTTATAACTTTTATGACCCTGCATTGTAACCCCTTTCTTAAGAAAACTGTTTCATATCACATCATTCCTCATCTCTCCCATTACATAAGTCAATTTCCAAAGATTGGGCTCCAGCTAACACTTTTGGTTGGTCATACAAGCCGTTTCTAGCACAATGTTAAGTGTATTATGGACCTTTGACGGTAGAAGAATCAAATCTGATTATTTACTCTGTACAAGAAGGAAGATGTGGTTCTTTTGAGTCGGCCATTTTGTCCATTACTCAATGGCTGCGAGCAAGTGATCAGATTTGATTTTGTCACCTCGAGTATCCTTCTCAGCTGCACTTTGGACATTGAATTGGAGCAGCTGATTTTTTCTCGCTCTTTAACTACAAAGGTAGAATCATTTTGCATTTGTGGCGGTCAAAGGATCCCATCAAAATAAATTCTGCTATTACAATTCCTGCTAATGCTCTGATAAATTGCTAATTACTTACTGAATTCGAATAGCAATTTAGACTTTGTAGTATTTTCTTGATAAAGCAGTGCCAAATGTTGAAGGATGACGCCTATTAGAATACATTTTACCCTTGTACAAAAGGATCATTGCAAATGAAATTAACGCACGTTAAAATGCTAAAAAACTAGACATTAAGGTGATTGAAGAAAATAATTCTTTGGGAAAAGCAAAGGGAAAACATTTTGTAATAATAAAAACAATCGAATATAATTTCCTCCCCGTGCATGGGTATACATATGCGAAGAGGCAATAAACACCTGAGCGTGAGCCGTTGTGAGCCTCCTCCAAGTGCACAACATCCCATAATGCTCCCAATCCTCATGACTAGTAATTATATTGACAAGACTTACCCATTTTTAATCCTTTTTCTCTCCCCACGTCTCCTTCCCTTCATCTTCACCTTGCAAAACCAAAAAAGCAAGGGAAAGAGTAAAAGTATACTAATTAAAGTGGAGAAGCGTCTCCGTCTTGTTCAAAAATTCATCGTCACGTCTTTTTTTCTTGAGTACAAGAAAGAAAAAAAAAGACGTGGGACAAATGAGGAACGCAAATGTACATGGAACAAGTCCTTTGGAAACTCCATCTGGTCCGTTCCAACTCCATGCATGGCACCCCAGCAGGCAGGAAAGGTTTGAAAGTCCCAATGTTCACGAGGGAAAGAGGGAGCGTAAGTACAGCGACGGGGCAGACAAGGAGAGAGACAGAGAGTCCATTCCTGAAAGGAAATTTTCAATTTTTTCTAAGAACAAGTAAATAAATTAAAGTGTACGGAAAAGTAGATATAACAGCATCATCATTATTATTACGCCATAACCATCCCAGCCTTTAGCTCTCGTGTTATTACGATTCCCCCCTGAAATTAATGGGACGTTTACTTGGAAATTATTCGTACAAGGTTTCTCTCTCTCTCCTTCGAGACAAAACATAACCATAGAAGAGGTAAAAAAAAAGAAAAAAAATACAACAATGTCTATAATTTTGTGCTCCCCCTTCCGTTTGCTAGCTTATAAGGAAACACAAATGCTCATCCGTAATGGAGGTAGACTTTTGCAAGAAATGACCATCATAATAATTATTATGAGTACTTCACATCAGAGTGCCCGGGAGGTTTCCCATCTCTTCCCTCTTTCTGTATCTCATCTTCTCCAGCCCTTTCTCTCTCCCCGTCTCTTGCTGCCTCCTATCCTGGAAGGGATATTTTCCATCATGGCTGTAATAATTATATACTATGGAGTATTACAATGTTAGAGGAGATACATTGGGAGAGATACAGATGCAGGGAAAAAGGGAGAGATACATATGGGCAGTGTATGACAAGACACTACCAAAGTGTCCTCCTCCCCTTTCATTTCTGCAGGCTAAAGAATATACAATAATAACAGAAGAGCACACTGTGTCATTTATCAGGACGGGAGCTGTCTCCCTCCCTCAGAAAATACCATCTCTCTCGAGCGAGAAAGGGTTGATAGTGAGAAAAGGAGGAAAAAAAGGCTACATGAGAACGACACCCGGCTTTTTGGTCCTCTCTCTTCGTTTATATCCTTATACACGCTGAAACTAGTTCCCAAAGGGTATTAAGCATGGACGTGATAATGCAAATATAATGGCTCGCCTTATACAGAGACAAGGTGAAGAAGACGCAAGGGAGAGACAAGAGAGCGAAAGAGAGAGAGAGATGCATGGGCATTACATTTTTTCTCTCCTTTATAGACTTTTTTCAGCATTAATCTCCTCCTCCTCTGCAATTTATCGGTGTGTATACAGACGTCTAAATATAAAAAAAAAGGACGAGAGAAGCATGTATGTATGTGTGGCTATGTACAACCACTTTTTTTATAAATCCACTTCAAAAAATAGAAGGATAGGAATAAGAAGGGAGGAGATGGTTCTCCATCCTCAATCTTGTAGGAGACGTTCAGAGAGAGCGAGAGAGATACAGAGAGAGAGACTGAGAGAGAGAGAGCGAGAGAGAGACTGAGAGAGAG
>JAQGBT010002120.1:0-26120 GCA_034698585.1 Disparrhopalites patrizii
AGAGAGAGAAAGAGAGAGAAAGAGAGAGAAAGAGAGAGAAAGAAAGAGCTAAAAAGAGAAAGAAGGAGCGAGAAAAAGAAATAAAGAGCGAGCAAGAGAAAGAAAGAGTGATTTGTTTTCATCCGTGTTTGCAAAAGGAGAGAGAACGTGAATATTTTATCTTTTCCGCGTCTCCTGATATTTTCTCTTTCCAAAATTTCCCCCGTTTTGTCCCCTAAAAATACTCCTATTTGCCAATTTTGTGAGTATTTTGGTGTCAAGTTAATTTTCAAGTTCTAGCTAAGCACTAATGCTGCTAGCTAAACACTCGTCCGCGACAAGTCGGTGTTTTAAGATACTTGAAATTGATTAAGTAGTAATACTCTTTCATTTAAATGGTCGAGTTCTCGTTCGAATGCTTAACTCGGCCCGAAATCAATTTCAGTGACGATTTAGTTTACTTGTTGAAGCTCTTATTGTCTATTAAAATATGCTAAATAATATAATATAATATAATTTAATTTTGTGATTATTTTCCTGCTTTAAGTTATGTAAATTAGTTACTAACTTTAGATTTTTAATTTAACCTTCCGTTTTTGACCAATACACAGTCTATTCCCATCTTGTGATACATCTTATGATCAGCACGAACTTGATTCCTATAGCCACAAGTCAAATCGCTATTAGAACTATCGTACTTAAATTGTGAGTTCAATTTTAACTTCAATACTAAAATATTCTGTCAATTACGACTGTAATTTGAAAAACTTGATTAAACAAACTTAAAATTGGATTGGTTTCAAATAAAAGTTTTAAACAAAGATTTGAATCGAAGTACCGCTGTTTAAAATTAAAAATTAAAATACGATTGCTAGTTGGAAATGAAAAACTTTGGGAATGAGGAACACGTAATTAAAGCACAGGTATTCCCTTTCCCTTTTTCTCTCATTTATCTTGACAGGATTATTACCAAAAGTGGTCTGAATTCTTATAGAAATATAATTATGAATTCTAATAAAGTTTTGAAAATGTATCGCAAAGTTTTTTGGTTGAATATGTTGGGTTGCACAAACAAATTTAAAATTGCATTTTGAATCAACCTTCGCTTTTTCCCAATTTTCACGCCGTCATGAGTCCCAACCCGTGCGGGGCATAATTAAACTGAACACATACAGAGGATGTGGAAAGATCTCGCCCTGGAAGAGCAACACGTACCCGAAATATGGTGGATTATTATTTACATTAGAAATGAAGTCCCCAGTTTGGGTAGCAAATTAGGTTCAGGTGCTATTAGCAATAATTCTCCCTGATCTTCCTCTCTTTCCCCCTTTACCTCCCAAAATATAATCTCCTTTTCCCATGGACTCCGTCCGCTCCGAATCTCCCAGTGACGACAATCCAAGTGGAATTCCGGTGAAAGCGCATTTGATACGGTAAGGGGGACATGTTAGGGGAGAAGACCAAAAGCTTTCTGACAGAGAAAGTGATTAGGGAAGGCACGGAACCAAGGACGAGGGAATGGGAGGTAAACATACTGAAATAGGAAAATAACGTCATCTTGTTAAAACCTGAGAAGTGAACACCGTGGCTGGCTTAGTACCCGCTAAAGTCAGGGGAGACAGGGGAAAGTCACGGAGAAAGCTAAGACTAAAAGGAGGAATTTCCAAAAATAAAAAAAACGTCAATTGGCTAGGGAACAACATAGACGGAGAAGACGATGGATATGGCAGAGGCAATGTACCAAAAATATAAACAACGATATGCTTAAGCATAATACGACATTCAAAAGCGAATATATTCTAATGTGATGACACCGTGAAAAGGCAGGAGAAACTCACACAAACAACGAGGAACATGTACAATTTCACTGAGAGAAACCTGGCCAAAGTTGGATGAACATGTAGGAAGAAATCCCGGTAGACTCAAATGGGAAGAAAAAGACAAAAATTTAAGGAGAAAGTCGTGTTTGAGTACAACGAGAAATACTAAAAAAGGAAAAATTATCGAAAGCATCTGTTAGTAAGGCACGGAGAAAGTAAGTTCTAGGAAGAAACTTAATCGCAAGGAGAAAGTAAATCGCAAGGAAAATGTCATTCGCAAGGAGAAACTAAATCGCAAAGAAAAAGTAAATCGGAAGGAAAATATTATTCGCAAGGAGAAACCAAATCGCAAAGAGAAAGTAAATCGGAAGAAAAATGTTATCCGCATAAGGAAACTATATAAATTGCAAAGAGAAAGTAAATCACAAGGAGAAAGTAAATCCAAAGGAAATTGATATTCGCAAAAGAGAAACCAAATCGCTAAGAGAAAGTAAATCGCAAGGAGAAAGTAAATCAGAAGGAAAATGTAATTCGCAAGGAGAAACTAAATTGCAAGGAGAATGTAAATCGCAGGGAGAAACTAAATTGCAAGGAGAAAGTAAATCGCAGGGAGAAAGTAAATTCCAAAGAGAAAATATGAAAAACAAAGGGAAAAAATTAGGAAAACTGGCAAAGAAATACAAAACGAAGTAGATTTTAAAAACGTGTACGGCGAAAGTGAGGAAAATGTGCACGGAGAAAATGAGACAATAATATGCGGAGAAAGTCTGCCAAAAATACATAGAAAATATCTGGAAGATTCAAAAAGTGAAAATATCAAGGAACACGATAGTCAGTAGAACACCCTTAGAAAACATCCGAAAAAACAAACAGAGAAAGTTCAGCATAATCGCTGAAAAAAAAAACAGGTGAATAAAATGAAAAAGCAAAACTCGAAAATCGCAAATTATCAAGATAAAAAGTCGAAAAGAAAAACACGAAAGAGAATGCAGAGACGCCTACCCGAAAGCGAAGAAAAACCGCTGGTATAATTTGGAATTAAAATCCAGGGGAAAAATGACAACCAAAAGTCAATTTGAGCAAAAATTACATGGAGAAAGTTCTAGAAAAGCTGAAAGCAAGCGTCCACTCATACAAAGAAAAGAGAAAGTTATATATAAAGAATCCACCGAAAATTCAAGAAATTGACAGAGGCGCTCAGTGGAAGAAATCGCAGGAGAACCCAAAACGAAATTGAAAGCCACCACATGACGCTGGAGAAAGCAAACCCCAATAATTACCGGAGAAAGTTGCCCAAGCCGAAGGAACGGCGAAGAAAAGAGAATGACCAAAAGAGCCCATTCCGACAGGATGGACCCCCAAAATGGAGCCCATTTAGATTCTATAAACCCAACCCATTCTTATGCAAATGCTCACAATATTCACGATTTGTTTCACCCCACAAAAGGTAAGGCCTGAAGAGTGGAGCGACACATAAATATGTCAATGACGTCGCCCCCCACATAGCCAAACAACACCTCGGCCACTTCCATACGGAATTATTCCCCGTAATTCCCAAGGTCTCGTCCGCCATTAGGAAGTTATAGGGACTTCCCTGGGAATGATGAGAACTTTGAATGACCTCTTATGCACATTAAACAAACATGGAACACGTGGCAATATTCCTGAACGGACTCCGGAATGCATTGGAGAATTACGTGAGGTTATTATTATTATTTAATAATATTAAACATGTGGTAGTTGTTCCGAAAATGGCCCTACTAATCATCCCAGACTTCCTTCTCAGACTCCCGCCTCCATCCAAGTGGCCCTCTCCTCTGTACTGCTATACGTATGAATTAAATTACTCAGGCTGGCTGTACTATAGGAACTAACATCACTTGTGTTTTGGGCTTTCCCGCGATTGAACATCGTACAACATGGAAGGGCCATAAAAGGAAATGGAATCACATGTCTCATACGGGGGAGTCTATATGGACTATGTCAAGAAGTCTATGGGAGGAAGGTATATTGACACTAGGGCGAGGAAGAAAGGACGATAGAGACAGAATTAAATTTCTGGGAACTGAAAGAGAGACGAGGACATTGACTGAGAAATTAAACCAAGAGAGAAACCAAGAGGAATAAAATAAGAAGCTTTTAGAGAGAGAGAGAAAGAATGCGCAAACAATAATAAATGGAAGCTTCAGAGAGAAAAATCAAACTATTAAAGGGGGAAGCTTCAGAGAGAGACAGAATGTAATAAAAGTAGAACGCTTTGAGGGGAGCAAGAAAATAAAAAGATATATATAAAGCATCAGAGATACCGAATGAAACGAATCACAAAGGAAAGCTTCAGATAGAGAGAGACGGCGAAAGAAACAAATAAAAGGGGACAGCGTCAGAGAGGCAGAAAAAACACAATTAAAGAGAAAAACGCCTGAGAGGGAAAGCATTTAATAAAAAAGATAGCTCCAGACAGAGACAAAGAAAATTATCAACAAGGAAAGCGTCAGGGAAAAAGAAAGACAACAATTAAAGAGGAAAGCGTCAGGCAAAACGAAAGACAACAATTAAAGAGGAAAGCGTCAAGGAAAAAGAAAGGAAATAATTAAAGGGGAAAGTTTCAGAGAGAGAGAAAATAATTAACGAGGATAGCTTCAGAGAAGGAAAGCAAATAATAAAAGAGGAAAGTATCAGAGAAGAAGAAATAAAATAATTAAAGGGGAATCCTTTAGAGAGAGAAAAAATAATTAAAAAGGAAAGCTTCACAGAGTAACAGACAATAATAAAAGAGGAAACTTTCAGAGAGAGAGAGACAAACAAAATAATAAAAGAGGAAACCTTCAGAGAGAGAGACAATATCAATTATAAAAGAGGAAAAGCTAAAAGAGAATGCATGAGAAGAAAACAAATACGGAGAAAGGTGAAATGTGAGAGAAAAACCGATAACCGGCGAGACAAATCAATTCAAGAAATTTGAAATAAATAAATAAAATATGGAAGCTCGAAATAGCGGATTTCATAAAATAAGGAATTTGAGTAAAATTAGTGTAATATAGACATGCTTAAGCAAAATTTACAAAATACATACATAAATACATCAGAGAAAAAGATAAATTAATATAAGAGAAATTCTTGAAAGAAACATGAATAGAAATGAAATGCAGAAGGAAGAATTCAGACTGAATTCAAAATAGAGAAGAGGAAATGAATCGGAAACGAAAACTTAAGAGAGAAAAAAGTGAGGACCGGGGAAAGTCAGAGAGAGAAATATGAGAAAAGGCCCGTTTGAGAGGCAAACAAGTTGAGATCATCAAGAGGGAGAGATGGGTAAATAAGGGTAAGAGAGGGAAAAAAGGGAAGGCATATAATGAGAGACAAGGAAAGTGTGTAAGTGAAGAGAGCATAAGAGACACAGTCATGATCCGCTTTTACGACTCTTCATTTATAATGTACATTGACTTTGAGGAGGTTCAAATTAAATCCGTACTAAATGTCAGTCCCTCTCATTTTATGATGTTAGGCACGGTTCTCTGCCTCTGACGGTCTGCAATACTGCGACAGACTTTCTCTGACAAACTCCCGCTCCAACTAATCCCTCTCAAAATCATTTTCTCTCCTTTTACGATCACTCTTCCTATTTATACCCTTGTTTTTTCTCCTCCACTTACATCCGATTTTTTTCTTTCTCCATGATTTCTCTTTTCCTTTACCTCACGGCTTTCTCTATGCATTTTCTATTCATTAATTGGTCAGTTTTTGATTTTCCTCTCTTGCATCGCTCCTATTTCTTTTCAGCATGCCTTCTCTTCTCCGCTATTTAACTGCTTTCTCCTGGAAAATCTTCTCTGCATCGTTCATGCTTTCTTCTTTCAATTGATTTCCCCTTTATATATTGTTTTATTTATTTCAGTGGTTCTTCTATGCTTTCTCTTTTCCATGATGTTGCTGACTTCTCCAGGATTATTGTCAATTTTCTTGTCTCTTCCTTCCCTGTTGCCTCTTTTTAAAATTTTATTTCCTTTTTGCTTAGTGTTTGCTCTTTTGCAAATCGTAATGCCTTTTGTTTTACGTGCTTGCTCTTGCGTAAATTCGTTTTCTTTTCCGGCTCGCTCTGTTGTACATTTTGTTACTTTTCCTGCCTTTTCATATTAAATGTTATTTTGTTTCCTGTTTTCTCAATTTTATCGTTTCCTTCTTTGTCTTTTTTAATTTTATTGCGTTTCCTGCTTTCTCGTTTTTAATTTTATTGCCTTTACTTTTCTTGCTTTCTCATTTTTAATTTTATTGCCATTACTTTTCTTGCTTTCTCGTTTTTATTTTATTGTCATTACTTTTCTTGCTTTCTCCCTTTTATTTTATTGCCATTACTTTTCTTGCTTTCTCCCTTTGATTTTATTGCCTTCATTTTTCCTGCTTTCTATTTTTTAGTTTTTTTATTTTAATTTTTTTTATCCCTAACTTTTCCTGCTTTCTATTTTTTTTATTTTATTACCTTCAGTTTTCCCGCTTTCTCTTTTTGCAAATTTCGCTTCTTTGTGGTTTCGAAATGTCAATCCTTTTTAGTCTCGTTTCGTTCACTGCTTTTTACATGCAATCCTTTTCCCCGTGAGTTACTGCATTCTTCATGGTTCTTAAAATATTTTTGCTGGCTTTAATAATTTTTGATGTCTCCGTAATTCTTGTTAGATTTGGCTATTTGCAAATTGTTGACATATGTTCCTGCTTTCTTCAGGATTTCTCTTTATACCACTTTCTACCCTTCCAATTTCCTCGGCCTCCGCTCCACACATTTCCCTGCCTTTTTTCCATTTAAGCCATTTCTTCTCCCTCCCCCCATTTGCTTTTATCATTCGCCTCCCATCCATTTTTAATGTGGTGGTGAAAGTACTGGTGAAATTTTTTGGAGGGAGGAGGACAATGCTCTTTTTTTTTGTAATTACTCCATCCCCTCATGAAATGATTAATACGAGAGTGTAATTCTCCCTCCTGTTCCAGCTTGTTCCACCTCCATAAAAAGAGGGTAACTATCCACACATGAAAGAGCATTTCTCCCCCCAAAAACCTCATACTTGTCCCCCTTTTCTCATTGGTTGTGTCCAGCATGAGAGGGGGAAAAGTGGAGTGGACTTGGCAAATCTTTCCCGTATGATGGATTTGTAATACTTTTTTTCCCTGTCAAAATACAAGGGGATAAAAAAAAGTGCTCTTATAAAAAGGGAGGGAAATATACACTTGGAATAATTATACATGTACAAAAAAAATGCCCTACTCCCCCAGATAAAAAAAAACGGGTGGAAAAAAGTAAGTGAGTGCGTGCGTGGATATTAAAAATAACGATTACAGATTAAGGCTACTTGCTCCCTCCAAAAATAGGGGTGGGACTGTACATATATAGGTGTACCTATCTTATATATGTACGTATGTGGGTACATACAATGAGGGCATGTAAGGAGAGGAATTACATTTGGTGTGCGATGTGGCTTATGCGGGGCAAGGCTTTTACTCCATTTGGGAAACAAACAAGGAAAAAGACATAAAAAAAGTGTTTCCAAAGCCAGGGAAAGCCTCTTTCTCCTTTTTTTGGTGAGCAACTTTCTCCGGGGTTTTTCGTATGATTTATCTCGGGTTTCCTCTTGGCTTTTAACCCTCTCTATTTGTCGCCACAGATTGCTTTCTTCCTCGATTTTACTTGGCTTCATTGCCTCGTGGTTTTGCAATTTTTGTTCTCTGTTTCTGTTTTAGATGTATCTGTACAGTCGTATCGCGTCCTTTTTAGTAGATTTGGGATTTCCATCGGTTTATAAATGTGTTCTGAGTTCGTATTTCTAAGGGTTTTATTCTTCGGCTTTTTTTTAATGTTGTTATTTTCAAATCTCCCCGGTTAACTATCTTTAACTTTTTAATTCTTTTGTGTTGCAATATATCTGCCAATTTATATATTTTTGTTTTACTGTTGTCTGCTGCACATTTTCATATATTTTGGATTCTCTTTGTCACTCTTTCTATATAAATAGCAATTTCTATTTCCCTCTGGCACTCTTTAAAGATACGTTTATATATCGTCGGGTAAGTGTCAAAACTGAACAAGTCATATAGAATCCTTATGTACGATAGTCAGTTTTGGCACTTACACGACAATATACATATAATTATTTAATGTATAAAATCAAATTTTAATTTCTCTCTCTGTTTTAATTTGCTTGTGTTTGCCACTATGTCTATGCCTGTTTCAATCCTTCTTTCTGTCTCTCCTTATTTCTGTACCCTTTTATTATCTATTACCGGTTTTATTTATTTCTCTCTCGCTTCCTATTTTTATTTATGCATTCTTCTGTCAACCCCCGCAAAATGCACGAACATAGACTTGCAAGAACGGGAAGTAAATTTCCGATGGAGTAAATTAGGCCCCAGCACAATGTCAATACTAAATTCGAAAACGACCTTTGACACCATCCACGTTGTCGCATCATCACAGGAATTTATGTCTCCCAGAAAGATTTTACAGATTTCTTTTGTACCCACGTTTTCTCCGTAGTCAAGTAATAAAGCATCTCTCGGATCATATGCATATATGTACATATATACATATGTACATGTATGTAAATTCCCCATATGACTCTCAATCCCGGCGTTAATGTCCAAATGCATGCGTTTACATTCGGCCAGAGTAATTTCCCCCGAATATATTTCCTCCCCCTACTCTAATTTTGCATTTTACGAGCGGGAGTAAATAAAAAAGGGGAACTACAACAAAGAAAAGGGAGATAATTTCCCGTCCAATCTCATTTGCAGTCATCAAGACGGTAATTTGTTAATTAACAAAGGACAGGACTTGGTTGAGAAATATGTCATAAAACGATTCCTTCATCGCCCCACCTTCGTTTTATATCTACAAGCACATTAGGAGAAGGCAAAGCCAGGGAAGGAAGACAGTAAGAAAAGGAAAGTGAAAAACCCCTGCACAAAAAACTGGGACGAAATTGGAAGGCAGAGAAAGAGGAGATAGTCAGGTAAAAATCTCGTATATAATTCCATTTGAGTACATCCTATCATGAAAGACTCAAGTACTTGGCATTTTGCGAAGAGAGTGGAAGGTGGAGGAAGAGACGGATGAGAGAAGGGAATGGGATTACCACGTCTCTCTCTTTTCTCTCTCTATCTCTCTCTCTCTCTTTTTTTTCTCTCTCTCTCTCTCTCTCTCTCTTTTTTTTCTCTCTCTCTCTCTCTCTCTTTCCCCTCTCCCTCCCACCGTCACTCTCTCTCTCTCTATAACAACAAGACTCGTAAAATTTCATGGGAGTTGCTCACAAAATACGTTCCCTTGTAAACTCCCCTTTCGCTCCAAATCACTTGCATAAACATTTTATTGCTAAATACAATAGATGCTAGATTTTAACCCCTAGTTTGGCAATGAGCGAACGAGTTGTCTGGGGGAGGGGGAGGGAGCACAAGATAGAAATTAGGAGGGAGAAAACGTAAGGGAGAAGAACTGAAATAGAAAAATGTTAGAATTCAAAAGGAAAATGCAACAAAATCAAGATATAGCAAGAGAGAAATCGAAATTGTCCGGAAGAAAATAAAGTTCAATATAAAGAAAGTGGGAGATATAAAGTGAATCAAGTGAGTGAAACAAGCAGAACGCAAGGAAGACAAGTAGAAAAGAAAAGCCAAAAGAAGGAGAAAGATAAATATAGAAAATGTAAACTGGAAAGGAAGCACTATGGTGAGACGTTGACTTTGAGACGAAATGCAATGGAGGCAGAAAGATACTTGAGAGAAACTGAGACACAACGAGAAAGGGAGTTAATAGAAAGTGTAGAGAGAGGAAGGGAGGAATAATAAAATAAAGAGAAAACAAAGAAGAGAAATAGAAATAATGCGAAATCCAAAACGAAAAACGTATTATAAAGAGACAGTGAAAAAGAAATAGAAAGGTAAAGAAAGAGTAAAAACTAAATAGTAACATGAAGAGAAAGCGTAAAAGGTAAAACAAAGGGAAAGATAACTAGGTAACTAGAATAACTAAGTAAAAATCGTCAAATAACAAGAAAGCAAAGAAAGGTAAAATAAAAGGAAAAGAAAATAACGACAAAGAGAAAAAATAGACAACTAAAGGGAAAACGAGAGAAGAAAATCACGATAAAGAGAAAAGATAGACAAATAAGTAGAAAGCGAGAAAAATGCAAATTAAGGAGAAAGCGAGAAAAATGCAAATTAAGGAGAAAGCGAGAAAAATGCAAATTAAGGAGAAAGCGAGAAAAAACAGACAAATAAAGAGAAAATTTAGAAACGTAAATTAAAGAGAAAGCGACAAAAGGAAAAAATAGACAAATAAAGAGAAAGCGAGAAAAATGCAAAATAAAGAGAAAGTTTATAAACGTAAAATAAAGAGAAAAAATAGACAAATGAAGAGAAAGCGAGAGAACAAAATGGCAAATTGAAAAAACAGACAATTAAAGAGAAAGCGAGATAAATGCAAAATAAAGAGAAAGCAAGAAAACAGTAAAATAAGGAGAAAACAAAAATGGAACGAAAACGAGAAATAAAAAGTACAATCATAAGAAAGCAAAATCAAGAGAACGAGAGATCAAATTAACCGACTATGTAACATTTAAATCATAGTTTATTCATGAAATCTGACGCAAATTCAAAGCGAGGGACGAGGTACCTGAGTCAAAAAATAGAAAATGTAAAATAAAATTTAAAAAAATCAGAGGAATGTGAAGAAGATAAAAAGTAACAAGAAAAAAAATCAAGAACACAAAATTGCACGGATAGCAGTCAAAATAATGAGAATAGCAAAGATTGTACAGAAAATACGCTTGGATTCCCGTTGATGATTAACTAAGTGAAGAGAGCAGGAAGGATCAAGGCCTTTAAAAATCGAAATCACGAAAGAATAAAGAGATATAGCAAGGACATGCCTGTGCCCGGGACATGGAATAATACATCGCTCGCTTTATAATAAAGAAACGCCAAGAATGCAAGGAAGATGAGTAACCTTGGATTTGAAAAAAACGTGAGAAAAGCAAAACAAAACATGAGACAAAATGTTGTTGCTAAAACGTTAGGAAAGGAGACATATAAGGGGGAAATAAGGAAGATTTTGGAGGTTGGTGAAAGCACGGAAAAGACGTCAAATGAAAGAAGAAAGGGGCGTGGGGAGTGTGAAAGTAAAAATGGAGGGAAAGTGATGAGAGAAGACCAAATTGTATATCAAGAGTATGAGTGCCATCATTTTCTTTAATACATTCTCTCTCTCTCTCTCTCCCTTTCACATATTCTCTTATTATACTACTTCCTGGATACAAAACTACGGCGAAGACGAAAGGGGAGCATACTCCATGGCCATTTCACTTTATTGACTCTCATCGTAATGAAGGGAAGGAGGCACAGGATGATGTTGGGAGTAGTCGTTTCTGTATTTTCCCCACCAAAAAAGAAAATCTCAATCCGTATACACATATTACCTTTTTCCCCTCTTTTGAGAATGGGATCCATTCCGCCCTCAAATGCAAGAGTTCCCCCTTCAATCTCACTGATTTCTGAACGTCATTTGCGATTACACTTTTCTCCCTCTTTTCTATACTGCTCCAGATGTTTTGATTGATGATTGTTTATGATTTTTTGGAGTAAATTTGAAAAGGCTGTTGCCATTGTTTTAAATTACTGAAATATTTGATAATGATTTTGCAATTTGTAGTATCATGTACACCCTTAATGCTTTTCTAATTGTAGAGTATTATTAATACATGTATTAATAATATTTTTTTTTTGCAAATAGAATTATTTGCAAAAATTAATACTCCTGCAGGAGTATTAATTTTTGTAAATAATTCTAACGGTGACATATTTCTTGTTCCAAAATGTAATATACGTTTTTTAAATATTTGCACGTTTTAAGCGGCTTCCAGTATTTAGCAATGTTTGGGGACCAAAAGGAAAGATTTTAGAATTTTGATTTTGTATGGCTACAATTAGGCTATTTAATTACGTTTGAATTAATGCTTGCTTGTTTTCATTGCTAATATTTATTTTATTTTAGAAGATTTCTCTTTTTTGCAAGTCTGTTATATTTTGATATTTTTTTTCTGCATATTGCGATACAGCAATTAATCCTTTCTACTGGCAATTGTTTGTATTGTTTTGTTATATTTATCTGAGGCTTTGGCCTATTTTTTGTTTTATCGATTATATATTCCTGTAATGTTTGTCTTTCGTTTTACCATGATTTTCGGTGTATTTATTTTGGTTCCGCTCATAATTTTATCCTTGAATTTCGTTTCTAATTATTATGCTTTCGGCCATTTTTATGCTTTGTATTTTCGTTTTTGCAATAAATTCTGGGTTTGTTTATCATACTTTCTCTTTGTGTTTTTCGGGCTTTCTCTTTTTTTTACTGTTTGACTTTTGGCTTTCGTTTTCGTGCATTTTGCTTCACATTTTGTACTTTCATTTTGTGGTTTTCGGGCTTTTTTACTCTTAACACTTCTTCTTTCTACTTATCATGCTTCTTGTTTTGGTTTTTATGCTTTTTTGGCTGGCTTTTTCAGGCTTCTGCTTTTAGTTTTTTATGCTTTTGTTGGCTTGTCGTGATTTATTTTTTTGGTTTTCATGTTTTTTAATATTTTTGTGTTTTCGTTTTGCTTGTTGGCTATTTGTGTTTTATATTTTGGCTTTTCATGGTTTTTAATATTTTTGTGCTTTCTTTTGCTTGTTTTTACTCTTCGTACTTTCTTTTTGACTTTTCCTTTTGGTTTTCGTGCTTTTTCTTTTTGGTTTTCGTGCTTTTTCTTTTTGGTTTTCGTGCTTTTTCTTTTTGGTTTTCGTGCTTTTTCTTTTTGATCTTCGTGCATTGTTTTACATTCATGCTTCCGCTTTCTCCTGTTCATGTTATTTCCTTTCATTTATCACGTTTTTTCTTTTTACTGTTTGTAAAAAGACGCTTTATTGACGCTTTTTTTTGCCATTCATGCTTTCTCTTCTTGTTTTCCTGCATTATTTCGAATGCTTTCTTTTTTCACATATCATTATGTTTTCTATGTTTCCAGCATACTCATTAGAACAGTCTGCGATACATCGTCCCACCCAATTTTGATCCCTCCGTCCTATTCCTCTCTTGTATTAATTCGTAATCCATCCGCAATTCCCTCAATTCCTATTTGTCCCCCGCATAATATCTTATTATGAGTTCAATCACATCTACATACCACCCCGAAAAAGACTCTTAAAACCCATATCATGCCTACGTGATCCAGTTCATATTAATGTGCCAAGACAAACCCGTTTTTTGTATCCCCATCAGGCATGGAAATACACGTACATTTCGCACCTTTATCCTCGCTTCCTCAATCCGCACTATCGAAATCGATAGGAAAATTCCTCTTGTGAAGTACCCGCATTCATTTTGTTGGATGTAATCATTGTTAGTACGACTTCCAATCTCACTTTCTTTGTAGTCCTTAATCATATGACGCCGTCACTTGCCTTCTTGAAAAAGTAATGTTGCCGCTACTGTATACGTTTTATCGTACATACTACATTCATTACATGTATGTATATTATATACATACATATATGCATATGCATAGGGAAAATAATACATTTTTTGCATTCCTTCTCTTTCCTTCCTTGTCTATCCCTTTCCTTGTCCCTGGGCTGCCAATATGGAGCCATTCTTCTTCTAGCTTTCATTGACGGTGTGGCAATGCACATTTTTGGATGTCTGGCTGGAGGTATTCAGATTTCATTGTGTTCATTCTCTCCGTTATTACTCATATATTTCAGCCCATAGAAATATTCATTCCCGCTCTCTCTCTCTCTTTCTCTCTCTCTCTCACTTTCTCCTTTATTCTCTCTCTTACTTTTTTCTCTCTCAGTCGCTCTTTTATTTTCTCTCTCTCTCTCTCTCACTATTTACTCTATTTTCTTTCTCTAATTTTTCCTTGCATTTTCTCTTGCATTTTTTAATTTATTTTCTCTCTCTCACTATTGCTTTTTTTCTCTGTCACTTTTCCTTTTATTTTCTCTCTCTCACTTTTTATTTTATTTTCTCGCTCTCACTTTTTATTTTATTTTCTCTCTCTCACTTTTTATTTTATTTTCTCTCACTCTCTCTCAGCTACTTTTTTAGTTTCTCTGTCTCACTTTTTTTTTCTTTTATCTCTCACGCTTTTTCTTTTCTTTTCTCTCTTTCCCTTAGTTGCTTTTTTATGTTATCTCTCTCACTTTTTATCTCTGTTCTCTGTTTTATTTCTCTGTCTTATCTCTGTCTTATTTCTTTTATTTTCGCAATTTCTTATTTATTTTATCTCTCTTTCCCTCAGTTGCATTTTATTTTCTCTTTCTCGCTTTTTCTTTTCTTTTCTCTTTCCCTTAGTTGCTCTTTTATTTTATCTCTCTCACTTTTTTATTATCTCTGTCTTATTTATTTTATTTTATCTCAATCACTCTTTTATTATCTCTGTATTATTTCTTTTATTTTCCCAATTTCTCTTTTATTATCTCTGTATTATTTCTTTTATTTTCCCAATTTCTCTTTTATTATCTCTTTTTCACTCACTTGCTCTTTTATTTTCTCTTTCTCGCTTTTTCTTTTCTTTTCTCTCTTTCCTTTAGTTGCTCTTTTATTTTATCTTTCTCGTTTCTTATCTTTTTTCTCTTTCTCGTTTTTTCTTTTCTCTCTTTTCCTCAATTGCTCTTTTCTTTTCTCTCTCACTTTTTATTATCTTTCTATCATGTCTTTTATTTTCACTCTCTCACTTTCTCATTTATTTCCTCTCTCTCATTTTCACTTTTATTTCTCTTTTCCTTTCGCCCTCTGATGTATTTTTATTCTCATGTCCCCTCCGTTGCTTTCCTCATGCATACATATGGCTTTTGAACGGCACACCTAACAAATACTCCCATTGCTTCACTACATGCTTTCTCCTTTCAACGGCCTATTTCATTCCTTTCACAAGAGTTTGTAGAGGTAAACAAATGGCAATCAAATAACTACTAAATATGTAAGGATTTTTTTTTCCTAGAGAAAAAAAACTTGTTTTGTCTATTGCTATTATCACGTTTTGTTGTATCACTCCTATTAAATTCCCCGTACCAAAGTGTGCTGGTTCCCTTTCATGAAAGACTCTCATTCTCCATCCTTTGTTGTGTATATCTCTGGCATAAAAATGTGCAAAAAGGGTTGAGGTGCAATTCTGGGAAGGAATCCGGACAGTTTCGGGGGAAAAATCACATCAATAGTTTTTCCCATGACCATTTTTGAGTTGTTAGGGAGTAGCGCGTGTTTTTAAATAAATTCAAATAGAGCATAAATAGATGATCTTTTCCATACAAAAAATATACAAGGGAAGGAAGATTTGTAATAGGAAACGGAATTTCCAGTAAAAAAACGTTTGGAGAGAATTTCCCGGCAGAGGCGAGAAAATATGAAGAAAAATGACAAAATATCGGAAAATGAAGGGAAGCGTTTTTCCGGTTGGAGAAATATCACATTAGTCAGAGTCAATCTCAGAGGGTGAAAGTCAAAGTGAAAGCGGAAGGAGGGGAAGTCCTCCCAGAAATGCCGGAGAGGGAAGTAAATGGAGAGGTTACACGTGGAGAGGAAGAGAGCATTTTTTTTTAGTGCAACTTGTATGATTGATACAAGAGACTCCATTTTTTCTTGTTCCCGGAACCCAAAAAAAGATGTGGAGGAAGGAAACCTCAATTGAAATGGGAGGAGAATGGGGAAGTGTCAGTGTCGATGATTACATGGTGCCTCCGTTTTCTCCGGAGGGGCTGGAAAGAAACATGGGAGTATAAACTGGAACGGAGGATGCAGGCATCCACCGGGAGGGCAAAAGCTTTCATTGAGAGAAAAATACAATTTCATTGCAGGAAAAATGTGCAGGGAAAGAAGACATAAAATGACAAGGGGAGAAGGAAGCCAAAAGAGAAAATAGAGAGTTAAGGCAAAAATGCGGAATAGATACGGAGAAAACAGAAATGTTGAACCACAACTAATGAGAGAAACTCAGAGTCAAAGAAATGAAGTAAACCTGCGGATGGAGAGTGAAATTAGGGAAAAGACGGGAAATGGAGAGGAAGCAACAAACAGAGACGGCAACGAATCCGAAGGATAGACCAACGAAAGAGAAAGCAAAGAAATCAATGAAGCTGGAAGATACTGCCACGAGCGGATTAGACAGCTGAGGAAGATACAAATTGAACAAAGAAACAGAAACAAATACAAGAGAAGAGACAAACCTAGAAAGATAAAAAACATGAAGACTGAGAAAGTTAAAGTAATTAACGAAAGGGAAAGCAAAAAAAGATAAAACAATAAAAAAGACAAAACAACGAAAAAGAGAAAGCAGAAAAAACAGAAAAAAACCACGAAAAAGAGGAAACAGAAAAAAACCACGAAAAAGAGAAAACAGAAAAAAACCACGAAAAAGAGAAAACAGAAAGAACAGAAAAAAACAACGAAAAAGATAAAACAGAAAGAACTGAAAAAAACAACGAAAAAGAGAAAACAGAAAGAACAGAAAAAAACAACGAAAAAGATAAAACAGAAAGAACAGAAAAAAACAACGAAAAAGAGAAAACAGAAAGAACAGAAAAAAACAACGAAAAAGATAAAACAGAAAGAACAGAAAAAACAACGAAAAAGAGAAAACAGAAAGAACAGAAAAAGACAACGAAAAAGAGAAAAAAGCAAAAGACAAAACAACGAAAACGAGAAAACAGAAAAAGACAAAACAACGAAAACGAGAAAACAGAAAAAGACAAAACAACGAAAGAGACAAAGCGATCGAGACAAAACAACAATAGACAAAAGCGACCGAGACAAAACAACAATAGATAAAAGCGACCGAGACAAAACAACAATAGACAAAAACAACAAAAAACAAAACACAGCTATAAATATTAAAATTATAAAAATGAACAGACAAACGAAGGAGTAAAACGCAGTCAGAGCAAGTATAAAAAATCTGCAAGCTACAACAAAAGATAAAACAAACAAAGCCATGCAAGAGAAAGCTGAATTACTGCTTAAAAATGCAAGAAAAAAAATACAGAAAGAAAGCGCAATTTAAGAGAAATAAAAAATAGAGAAAGGAAAAGTACCAGAGGGAAAATAGGGAACACTAAAACAAGAAAGAGGAAACGCGGCAAAAGAAAACTCTGCAAACCCAAATAACGACAGAGCGAGAAATAAGAAAGATGGACAAAATGACAAAAGAAAAGGCAACGAAAGAAAGCAGAAACCTCAACAGGAAAAGAGACAGCAAAAATATCATGTGCGTAACAACAACCAAGGATGGAGAAAATTAATAACCGAAAGGAGAAACCGAAAAAACCGTTCACGCAGAAAAGAAAGTTTAATAAAAAAAAATAGAGAAAAGAAAACAGCCAAAGAGAATATAAAAGATAACGGCTGCGAATGAGAGAGAAAGCTGTTAGATATATCGAGAGAAATAATTGAACGCAAAACAACCCAATCAACGTAAAGGAGAACACGCATTTCAAAATAAACGGTAGAATGCAATAAAAAGTGACCTCAAAAACCCGTTTGGAGATAATGCGCGAAAATAAGAAAGAGAGTACAGAAACAGAACCGATACAGAGAAAATGACTGGAACCAGAAAGAGAACTTTCTCATTTTCTCCGGTCGAAGAAAGGAAGAATAAATATTAAATTCTGAGTAAGGACAGTGAAAGGCTGGAAGCTATTGTTTCCTTTCAACCTTCTCGCGTCCCTACCTTGAGGGAAGTAACAAGAAAAACAAGGGAAGAAAAGATCCAATAAAGTCTCCAAGACTGCATCACCCCATAAGAGTTTGACCTAGAACAAGGAGGAAAGTATGAGGAAGAAAGGAAAGGGCGACGGAAATAATTTAGAGGATTACATCCAGGACAGGTGGGAACTATTCCAGGAGGACCGAGGTTAATTGAAAGAATAAAAACACACGGAGGACATACACAATATTTCTCTATGTAGAAATTTATTATTACTAATAATGTTTTTCTTCCCACGTCCCGTCTATTTCCCACACTATTTCCTTCCATTAATGTGGTGGAGGGTGCTTTTCGTCGCTCCCTTTTATGGGCTTTCCTCCCTCCATTAAAGCGGCTATTCCCATGTCATAACTTGGCCAGACATGTGTAGGAGACATATCACGTCTATAGAAATAGCTTCCCAAAGCACCAAAGGGAGGAATGGCACATAACTACAAAAATGGAGGGGAAAGGCTTGGGACGGAACAAAATGAAAGGAAAGAGGAAAGGCAAAGGGAAAGACAATAAGGAAAACGCTAGGAACTAAAATCAAATCGGAGAGCAAGCCATATAAGCGTAAAATTTCCCGCCAATAATAAGCTGCACTAGACATTTATCTATTCACAGTATAAACTCAACTAATTAAACAAAAAGTCCGATGTTAAACGGCGTGGAGGTTATACAAATTCACATGAAAATCCAGACGGAAAGGGAAACTGATGGTGAGTGACAATCAACGAGATAACGAGAGGAAATAATTGAGAAGCGGCAGTCAGAAATTGGCAAAGACAAAGAGGAGAGAAAGTAACGTGGAAGAATAGATAACAATGAGATGAAAAATATAAGAAAATTAGGCGGAGACAGAAGAGAACAAAAGATAGAATGTAGGGAGATACGTATATAGATAAATGAAAATATGGAGACGTAGATAGATGAGAGAGAAGGTAAGGAATGGAAGGGCAAACATAAACGATAGAGAAGAGAAAGAGAAAATGACGAAACAGACGAGAAAGAGACGCATGGAGAGAGAATCGGAAAGAAAAATATTGAAACTAATAGAGAAGGAAGAGAGTGAATATTGAATTAGGTCCGAGCGAGGAATTAGAGAGTGAAAGAAGCAAGAAAATTAGAATGAAAGAAGAGAGAACATTAGAGAAGGAGAGAAGCGAGGAAATTACAAAGGAAAAGAATAAGAGTCGAAATTAGATTTGACATTAATAATGAAATAGAAAAAAGAGAAAAATAGAAAGAGCAAGAAAAAAGGTAAAAATAGAAGGCAAAAACGGGAGAGAAAGGTAAAATAAGAAAGTAAAGCGAAAAGGGAAGGAATGAGAAGAAAAAGAAAATTAGAAAGACAAAAATGAAAGTTAATTTTTAAAAATTAGAAAGAGCAAGAAAAAAGCGATGATTAAAAAGAAAAAATTATAAAGAGCAATAAACATTGGACAATTATAAAGAAAAAATTAAAAATTAGAAAGAGCAATAAACAAGCGACGATTACAAAGAAAAAATTAAAAAATGCAAGAAAAAAGCGACAATTAAAAAGGAAAAATTAGAAAGAGCAAGAAAAAAGCGACGATTAAAAATAAAAAATTAAAAAACGCAAATTAGAAAGAAAGCAAAATGAGAAAATTAAAAAGAGAATTTTGAAAAGGAAAAAAAAGAAGATTACAAAGCGAACGAATGGAGAATGTTAGAAAAATTAAGAAAGGAGAAAACTAAAACAATAAAGAAAAAAGTGTTAGAAAGAGAAAATTAAAAAGAGTCAATAGAAGGGAAAGAGAGAGAAAGCAATCAAAATAAAAATCAGAAAAAAAGGTGTAGAGAAAGCGTGCGACAAAAGCTAGAGATGACGCAGTCAGAGAAAGCCGAAATTGTGCACAAGGAAAAAGCAGCAAAAAACACAGTTTCCGAACACAGAGAAAAGGTAAATACGAAGAAGAGAAATTATGACAAGGCAAGCTCAAGAAAGCATTACTTACGGTCCCCCAAAACATTGATATGTCTCCAATCCCCACACGGCTTAAACCCCACAAAATAGGGGCAACTAAAAAAAAAGGGTTTGAGAATGTGCCAAAGGTATATTTCTCTTCTTTTATTTTTGGACACGTCATTTTCCCCCCAAGTTTATGCAGAGAAAGTGATTTCACCCCGTATTTTTTGACTCCCTCATAGCCTTGTCTCCTCCATTGCTCTCTCCCCCAAAGGACCTGACGTGACCATAATAATCATCCTGACTTCTGCGCTCTCCTATACACAGTCATTCATTCTGTCATAAACAAGCTCCATTCACTCCCCAACATTTCCCTTTGCCTTCTATAGGGATTAATACCCTTGTCACTTTTAATACTCAAAAACACATTGATATAATACCCGACGTCATTTAGCCCATTTTACCCATTCTATTCCCTCTTTTTGGGGGTTTTACTTACGCTAATTTTCTCCGATTTTACTATTTCGTTCCCTTTGAATATATTTCTTCGTATATATTTCTTTGAACATGATGTTAAGGTTTTTCTTTATTGTCCTTATGCACGCACATGCTCTTACAGGATTTTTAAATGTATTTGTGTGTATACATATGAGATTTGCTTGACGGTATGTACAAACATATATGTACATACATATAAATAAATGAGAGCGAGAGTGAGAGAAATTTAAATTTTATAGGTCGAATATTTTACGGAGTTCCAATCAGCAATTATGCAGATTTAGAGAGATGCACAAGGTATCTTTGAAATTCCGTTTAAGGAATATGTTAAGGAATTTATTAATTTATGGAATATATTAAAGAATTTATTTATTTAAGAAATACATTAAGGAATTTATTTAACGAATTTATTTATTTAAGGAATATATTAATGAATTTATTTAAAGAATTTATTTATTTAAGGAATATACATATTAACGAATTTATTTAAAGAATTTATTTATTTAAGGAATATACATATTAACGAATGTTTTTAAAGTATTTATTTAAGGATTATATTTGCAAATTTATTTAACGAATTTATTTATTTAAGAATCATATTAAGATATTTATTTATTTAAGGATTATGTTAACAAATTTATTTAAAGAATTTATTGATTTAAGAATTATATTAAGATATTTATTTATTTAAGAATTATATTAAGATATTTATTTATTTAAGAATTATATTAGGATATTTATTTATGTAAGGATTATATTAACAAATTTATTTAAAAAATTTATTTACTTAAGGAATATGTGAATGAATTTATTTAATAAAGGAATATATAATTCCAAGTTGAATTCAAGGAAAATTATTCCGCCTTTTGACAAAAATGGCTTTGAAATTCAAACCGAGACTGTAAATGAATAAAATTCCAGGTTGCTAGCTTTCGCTGGAAAAGGGCAAAAAGGACCAATGAAGAGCTCCATTAATTCTCCATGTGACCATTTTGTTCTGGTACGGAATGACACCTGACCACATTTAGGGTCATTCCATCCAATATATTTGTTCCGGCCCCTCCGCCGCTTCCTTTCCACATTGCGACATGCATCTCTGCGTAATCGTGCGGTTAATATGGGGAAAGCTCCCTTGTCATTTGGGGGAATCCATACATTTTGGGAGAAGTGCGTTTTTTTCAAAACTTTCATTATTTCCACTATCCCACATATGAGACACACGCACCCAAAATCCGGAGGGAGAGACAGAAAGAGAGAGACGAAAAGAGAGAGAGAAGAGAGAGAGAGAAATAGAGAGAGAGAGAGACAACGATATGAAAATAGTCCAAGTGTATGGAGAGAGTTTTGAAACACGTGGAAAAAAGTATTGCTCCCCTCCAATGGTTGGGTGGTATTTCTGAGGGAAATTTCTGGGAAATAATATGTCACATTTGGGGCACACGTAAAGACCCAGGCATTTATCCGCATAAAAGAGGGGCAATGAGGGGGAAACACGAAGAGAAAGTGTTGATGCGAGGGCGATGTTGCTCTTTGATGTGTGTGCCTATCCCGAAAAACTGGGATGAGCTATGTGTTCTACAGGCATCAGACGGGAAAAGTGAAAGCAGGAGGGAGTCAAAAATGGGTAGGGGACAAGGTAAGAAAAAAACTTGGAGGTGACAAGCAACAGCGGGGAGACCACGTATTAAACGGATTATTGGAGCCGTAGGGGCTCGATTTGAAGGTTAGATTGAAAACTAAACCAAATGCAGGGGTATGTAGTATAGGAGGAAAGAGTTAAGGCGAATATGAGCAGGCATAGCGAAACGGAATCAAGGTAGGCAATTAACCTGAAGAAATAGTGGGAAAATGCTTGAAAATAAAGACAGACGAACACAGGCAAAATAAAATAAGAAAGAGAAAGCAAATAATTAAAAAAAGGAAAGGAGAAAGCAAAGGACAAGTGAAAGGAATGAGCAGAAACAACAAAGCAAAAAATAAGAAAATAAAGCAAAAAAGGAAACGCCAAAAATAAGAAAACACAAAGCAAAAAAGGAAACGCCAAAAATTAAAAAGCAAAAAAGTAAATGCCAAAAATAAGAAAAGAGAAAGCAAAAAAAGGAATTACAAAAATAAGAAAACATGAACTAAAAAAATGAATGCTTGAAATAAGAAAAGAGAAGGCAAAAACGAGAGTGCAAAAAACAATATAAGAGAAGGCAAAAAATGCAAAAAACAATACAGGAGAAAGCTAGGAAGCGAAGCTCAAAAAGAGAATATAAACAACACTAAAAGAGAAAGTCAAAAAGAGAATATAAACAGCACTAAAAGAGAAAGTCAGAAAGAGAATATAAACAACACTAAAAGAGAAAGTCAAAAAGAGAATATAAACAACACTAAAAGAGAAAGTCAGAAAGAGTATATAAACAACACTAAAAGAGAAAGTCAAAAAGGAGAATGTAAAAAAATATGAAAGGAAAGGTCAAAAAGATACAAAAAACAAGAAAAAAGAATTCAAAACGCAAGACACGAGAAGGCAAAAAAAGAGTGGAAAAAACAATATAAGAGAAAGGCAGAAAAATAAAGTCAAAGAGAGAATGTAAAAATTTTAATAGATAAGATCAAAAAGACAATGCAAAAAAAGGAAGGTCGAAAATAGAATGTAAAATACAAGAAAAAAATACAAGTTTAAACTGTGAAAGCAAGTTAATAACACATGGGAAGAAACAAAAGAGCAAAAACGGGACTGCAAACAATAAAAAGAAAAATCAAACGCGAAGAAAGAGAATGCGAATGAGAAAAGCAAAAACAAACCCGAAAACAAGAAAAAAGGAGAAACTGGGAAGGCAAATGAAAGTAAACGAAAAAAAAGCAAAAGTATAGACAAAAGAAAGCAACCAAAAACCGAAAGCAAAAAGGAAGAAAGCCAACACAAACGCACAGGAGAAGAAAAAGGAAAACAAAAAGACCAAAAAAGGGATACAAACGAGCATTTGAAAGAAAGCTAAACGAGAAAAATAAGCGTGTAAGCAAATCAAGGAGAATGCAACAGAATAAAACAGGAAAAACAAAGAAGAAAACTTGAATGAAAAATAGGGAAATCTAGATAAGAAAAAGTGAGTCAAATGAAAACTAGCGAAACAAACGGAAACAGTAACAGCAAGCGAGCAGATACTTACTGGACATAGACAGTATTGAATAGGAAAGAAAAAGGTCACCAAACCTATACCAACAGAAGCAAAAAAAAAACACGCCATGCGAAAATGTAGAAGTCCAAAGTGGAAAGTCAAGAGAAAAGTATAAGAAAGGAGACTGACAAAGCCAGCGTTTGTTTCCAATTTCCTTGATTGCCCTAATTGTGCGGAAGCGCCCGCTCAGACGGATGAGCTAGGTGTTTGTCCAACTCGAAAAGTATCAGTTACCACTAAAGTCATGGTTCCATATCACTTTAATTACACACACTCACACAATAGAGCAAGTTGCGTCCGCCAGTATTCCCCCCAAAGAAACTTTCCCCGTCTAATAAAGGCAGATACAATTTCCTCTCTCACTCTTTTCTCCCTCCCCAAAAAATCCCTCTTTTGTCCATTCCTCCACTCCATCCAGCCTTTCAGTTGAGCAACGCTCTCCGCATTGTGTGATTAAGTAAAACAAAATTGTCTCAAAAGCAAGTGGAGTGTTTACCTCCCAAAAAGTGGTCTTTTCCTCTCTCCCCTCAAAACGATGGAGGGGCCATACTAACGGGGATTTACGGGGAGGGCAAAGGCATCGAAAATGGTGGGTAAATTCAAAAAAAGAAGGATATGGGAGCTTCCATGTGTATGGGGCCGTGTGGATAACGAGGCACGATTCAGTGAGTCCGTCAGACGAGCACTTTACTTCATTCCACGTTCCCCACTCATTGATCGGATTCATTGGTTTCGGATAAAATATGCGTAATAAAAAGCTACTTAGGTGACCTCCAGCCCACTGAACATTCCCCGGCAATTCCCTTCCCCACACACGACTTTTTCCGAGACCAAGTGAGATGTATGGGGGGTTCGTTTGGGGAGAGAGAAAGAGAGAGAGAGAGAGAAGAGAGCTTTTTTCCTCTTTGTCTCTCTACCTCCCCGGAATTTGTATAGTCGGACGTGAGTGTTGTGGAAAAAGGGGGATAATGGGGTTTCTAGGAAACATGAAGAGGGGAAATTGGGAATGCCCGGAGAAACATCAACTGGGTGTTTTTGGAAAAAATGAATTTGTGGGCGATAGATGCAAAGCGTATCTGACCAAGGAATATTTGGCGGTGGAATGTAACAGAAATATTGAAGGGGTGACGTGCGAAATATTCAAGGAGGATAAACATGGAATTTTCAGGTACAAAAAAGGAGTCATAAGAGGCTAGGTGAATATAAACGTAGGAAATACGGTGCAGCAAGGGAGGGATATTGTGGGAAATCAAGGGAAAATAGAATTAAGCAACTTGTGAGCGGAATGTCGGAGAAAGTTGAGATGCTGGAGAGAGTCAAAATCTAAAATTTTTAAATGATAAACTCTAGGTGGAGAAAGTCGAAACGAAAATCTCAAAATGGCCAAATCGGGGTGGCAAAAGTCAAAGGCAAGCAGCTGAGCAACAGTGAAAAAGGAAAGCAGTTGGAAAGTCAACAGGGAAAAACGGGAGAAAGTTGAAAACCAAAAGGAAACAAATTGGGTCAGAGTCAGCTAGGGGGTAAAAGAGAAAGTTAAAAAACAAACGGACAAAGCTGGAGAAAGTTGACGTTCAAAGGTTGGAAAGCAAAAAAGGGAGAGAATAAAACAACGGAAAAGTTGTCGTCAAAAATGAAAAATCATAACAATTTGCAAACATAATGCCGTATACATTTTAAAACTAGTAGCATAATAAAAGAGAAACTTGAAAGCGTAAAGCCGGAGAAAGTATAACTACAAGTATGGAAAAACTCAAATTTTGAAATCAAGCCAAGAATGCACCAATTCATTGAGAAATTTGAAAACCTTTACTGCATCGAGGAAATAAAGAAAACTGAAATAAAAATGCTGCAAATGGTGAGAGAAAAAGTACTGCTTGAAAAAAAGGAAAATCAAATATCAGACAAAACCGAGAAAATTGACTAAGGTAAAGCCGGGCAAAAGTGACAAGGAGAGCATGCTAACGTATGGAAATCACAAAGAAAGTGGCTCGCACGATACAAAAACAAGAAAAATAATTATCAAATAGAAACACTGTCTGCTAAAGAGAACGTAGTAGGAAATCACCAACAGAGATAAATAACAATGGCAAAATAATCCGCGAAAGTCCACAATGCAGAAACCGACGGACAAGCGAAAATATATTGATCAAAACCGGAAAAAGTCCATATTAAAAATACCCCATAAAAACAGGAGAAAGTCCCACATCAAAGCGTGAGAAAAACGGGGGGAAAGGGAAATGAGCGGGAAAGTAAGCAGTAAAAAATGGAAAGGGAGAGTAATGACCAAAATAAAAGACGAAAAATAGTCTCTCGATCCACCCCAAATATCCTTACCTGTGCGAATACTTCACAGGTATACACAAAAGCCTTCCACCTCCTTTAGACATCCCTCTAAAAAGCCCACAGCAGGAGCAGTTCTTCCAATGAAAAAAACATGCATGCACGACTGCATTTTCCGCAGCTCTAAGCCTTTCTCCGGCTCCTTCATGCCAGTCATTCTCTACTCACTATAGCCTCGGGGTATCGATTTTGACATACGCACATGCACACATATATGTACATATATGTATACCTATATGGCTCATTTGCCATACTTGCTACGACCACCGTACTATCCATCCTGCCCCGTGTACATTACTCTTGTAAAGGTGAGTTGTAGGGAATTTTGCCTCTTGCAGCCGGAACATGTACGTCAATAGGGAGTGTGTACTTAACATAACATGAACAAAACCTCACATACGCTTTCGCATAATGCTCACCGAGAGGGAGAAAGCGTGACAGACAGTGAGAGAGAGAAAGAAAGAGTATAAGCGAGAGAAAGAGAGACAGCAAAAGAGCGAGTGAAATAAACACGGGTAGAGATCGAGAAAAAACAGAAAGAAATGGAGACAAAAAGAGAGAAAAAGAGATAATGAGAGAGAAAGAGAGAGAAAGAGAGAGAATGAGAGAGAAAGAGAGAGAAAGAGAGAGAAAG
>JAQGBT010002121.1:0-26117 GCA_034698585.1 Disparrhopalites patrizii
CAAATATTTTGGTGACCATTGGCGCGGCTAAAATGGTAAAAGTGACCGTGATACCTAAATTCGTGGGCACCCCTGCTTTACACTCGTATTTACTTGTTGACGTTTTTTTTATGTATGGTGAAGCAAGAAAAATATTCCCAACAGATCCCCGCTTTCAGAATGACGCCAACAATTATCCGTTGTCAATATTTTTTGAGTCTTTCTCACACTCCCTTCCTCTAAAAATACAATATAGATAGATAGATACACATTATTGCAGAATTACTTCAATACATAACAATAATTGAACAACACAATTTACAATATGTGCATAATAATGGCAAATAGCGTCTCATTTTCTTTTCTTCTAAATTCCATGTCCAACATGAGCTATAACGTCTATCCATACAACTCCTAATCCACGCAAAATACATATAAATTGTAAATGCCAGGAAAACCTCTTTGTGCATGAATGTTCTATAATCAATTAAATACACACATACACAGTAACGTTACAATTGCTATAATTTTTTCAGTGTGCTGCACACGTATTCATACACATATTTATCTATGACATGATTAGGTAATTAGGTACATCCAAAATATAATCGTAGTAATACAACTTTAACGAACAATTAAATAATTAACACTGTTACTAATACGTATTTTCACTATACTGTTATTTTCACTAAATACGTACAATCCAGTCACGCTGACTTAACAAAACACTGAAACAACAATAATGACTGGTTTAATGGTAACTATATGTCTATAAATTTATTTTTTCAGGGTAGTGTTTCAACCAATCGGGTTTGCTTTGGTAAGTTAAATTCTACAAATACATGGGATGCATTTTACGCATTATCACTAAATTATAACTATATGTAGTTTCCCCTTACCGGGATAGCACGTGCCTTTACTTAAATTCAAACGTGCATTAAATGCATGTAACTATTCGAAACTTTGCGACAACAAACTTTGAAATTCGCTAATGACAAAACATCTGTGAACATATACAGTTTGCAATACATATTTACATTAGTAAAAACGTGCATTAAATGCGTTTAACTATTCGAAACTTTGCGACAACAAACTTTGAATTTCGCTAATTAATGAATTACAAAACATCTATGAGCATAGGTATGCAGTTTGAAATACGTATTATTTACATTAGTAACAAAATATCAGTGGAACATTTAAATAGGGAGTGACTTTCCTAAAACAGTTTTCTGAATCTTATTTTTGATTAAATATTATTAAATCACAGCTAAAAATGTAACTTATGTATACCTACTAAGTATACATGAATGGCCCATTATTGCATTGCAAGGAGCTTCAGAAAATCAAATACTTTCAATTCATATATTACTATACACTAACTGGCATAGTCAACGGAATATGGTAACAGCTACCATGGGCAGAAAAATACAACGTCAACTTTACACGTACTTTGTTAATCTTAAACTATAAACACATAAATATCACGTAATCACCGACGGGCCGTGTATGGGTAAAATCACAGTATGGTGACATCTGACTTTAAAACTCCTACGAAGGAAATTGCTGTCCATTATTTGATCATTTCTACAGTTACAAGTACCTTAGTAACACACGCAAATTTTTTGCGTCACCAAAATAAATAACGTATACACACAACACAGGACATAGATCTTTACAGTGTTGGGATAACTTTCGAGTGGCACCTGATGTTGGAACAGCTTTTGTTTTTTATTAAAGGCTTGTTTTTGCAACCCACAAAAGTCAGGGAATAAAAAGCATCGAAGAAATCTTGACAGAATTGTCGAAAGGAAAGCTCCAGACATCCAGGTGTAAATTAGCTGAGTGTCATCCCCTTCAAACATTTTTGGCTTCAATTGCAAACTATTATTTAAAATTTGAAGTCATATTGTTCTGTTATCGATCAAGAATATCTTTCTGTTGGCTGGCAAACCTAACAAATATCTGAAAAATAAAAGGAAAAAACGCTTTTACGTATAATCATTCCCGCAATATTTAATAATTCATTTATACAAAGAAATTATTAAATCCACTGAAACCAATATATGCTGTAGATCCATGTATCCCAATCCCAACTTACGTCATCGAGAGTCGTCTGCGACAGAGAATAGTCTTCAATGTTTCCCGTCTGCTTAGCAGAAAACATGACATCAAATATTTCATGAAGCTGAGCATCTTGCTGCGGTATACAGAATTTCAGTTGAGAGCAGTGTGAATCTTCTAATGTGGCGTACGGCATAGCAGATTTCATAAGTTCCACAAATTGCTCTTCTTTTTCTGGTCCTCCTTCGCAACGGATAGTTAGCATGTAACCCGTTCCAAATCTGTACCACCACAAAAAATATCCTTTTAATTGCCTATGAAATAGTGAAGATACAATTCGAGTAACTGCGTGAAAAATGCAACTACAACAATCAATAAGTTTTATGAGAATTTCATTAGAAATTACTATAATTAGAAAATGATAGTTGTATTTGAATGTTTTATAGGTGCAACGAAGAATGACACCATACCTATTTTTCAACCGCTGTGTACTACCCAGACAAACGAACGTGCCGTTAACCATAATGCCCAATCGTGTACACAATGCCTCACACTCTTCCATTGAGTGCGACGTTAATACTACAGATTTTCCGTTGTGAATTAAACGGATGATGACTTTCCAAAGCTGGCGTCTTGCACCGGGGTCCATACCACTGGTTGGTTCATCCTAAAAGACACATTTCATACTTCGAATTACTTCACCATTCATAAAAGTTCACCACCAGGCTCAACATAAACCTTCAATAAAAAGCAAACACATTTTCATACCAAGAAAACGACGTCAGGATCCCCAATCAGAGCGAGAGCTGTACTTAACTTTCGCTTATTTCCCCCTGAATAAGTTCCACAACGTCTGGACGCATAACGCGTCAAACCAAGCATATCGATTAGCTCAACGCTTGATTTTTTCACTTGTTGATAGCTGAGTCCTTTCAGCCTTCCATACAATTCTAGCAACTCATAGGCGTTGAGGAGTTGGTCGAAGGCATCTTCTTGAGGACAGTAGCCAAAGTGCTTCCTAGCATCATCTCGTTTCAACTCTACATCTAACCCACAAATGTTAGCATTTCCACTTGAAATACGAACGTCCCCGGTCAGCATCTAGGTAAAATCATTGTGACACGGCAAAAGATTTCCATTTAGAGCAAATGCTTTACGAAATTTTTTTAATAGCAAATTGTGCCTACATACTACATACATACAATTATATGAACTTGCATTACGTATAATTTGGAAGATGTACAAGAAACAATTTTTATGTAACTATATACTATAAGTATAATAGTGTCAGTATTAATATTATATACCTTGAATGTGGTAGTTTTTCCAGCGCCATTGACTCCAAGTAAACCAAAGCACTCTCCTTTACCCATACTGAAGCATATACGGTTGACTGCAGGTAGCTTCTTCAGAGCGTAGAACTGTGAATAAAATTATCTAAGCATGAGCCATGACCATGACCTAACGATATTATACACCTTTCGCATATACTCATAATTTCAAACTGAAAAAAATACAGTTAACGAAGTCATAAATGCTAGAACATAGAACTTACTTTAGTTAAATTTGCCGCACAGAGCACAGAGTCGGGTAAATTATTTTTCGACACCTTCTCTCTTTCGGCGTGAACGTCTTCATCTTCATTTTCGAACTCTTCCAGTGACTGCAATTGAAGACAAAGCCATTTCTTGTATGGTTATTGGCACTATAATACATCTGCAACACTACAATTACACATTACATGCTAAATTATGATAGCTCTTCATAGGAAAGGCCACGTAAAATTCGGCAATTACATTTTTGTATCTTCTTTTGCAGATCCACAAAAAAACTTGCTTGTACTCAATAATGAGATTAAAGAGGAAGAACACAATTCCTTGCACCAGGAGGAAAAAGTGCATCTTGCCTAAATACTTCCATTTAAATCGACTTGGCTCCAAGTGAGAAGCCACTGAAATAAGTAAGAACACATCATTTATTTCACATTCTGTTCTATGTATGCTACAAACAAAGGACGTAGAGAGAAGAAAAACAAACCGTTAATTTATGGTAAATTAATGAGAGTTATGATTGTAAAGTGCACTTACAAAAATTTTCTTCAGCCGTAGCAATAATATCCAGTCTGACAAGTTCAATTAGTCCACGTCCAAGACAGTATTGGGGAAAGACCAGGAATATCTTTTGCAAATACTGACCAATCTCTTCCAACTCCTCATCCCCAAACTGCTCCAGGGTGAATGTGGAAACTGTGGTAATTACTCCAACAAAAAGGTTACCACATGCTAGAGCCACAAATGCCGTGCTGGGGATAGAGAACATGCGACTTGCAGGGTACATCAGTGGAATGCTAGCCCACCTGCTCAGTCCGATTTGATTCGTTATTTCCAGTGACAATATGTAATTAGTAAAGTTCGAATAATATCGATTATCGATCTTCATACCCGTATAGAAGAAGTAACAGACAGAATGCCCAAATAGAATACTTAGAAATGTAGGCCTTGGCGTCAAACGCTATAAAAAGGAGTACACACAAAAGGGCTGGAATCAGGTATTTTACCTACAAGGCAAAATCAGAAAAAAATTACATTTACACCAAATCCAACGTTAATGCATCTGGGAAGATGAAATAACAAGTGCACAGAATGTTAACACGAACCAAATCGTAGATGAAATTAGCGATCCAGTAAGTAACGGGCTTAACGCCAGATACCAGATGCAAATGCTTTCCTCCACACGCTCTTTCTTCAATCAGATACACAGTAAACGACGCAGGTACGAAGCTCAACGCAAATATGATACAAATGGCATGTATTACACCCAATGCTGAAACTTTCCTACGAACAGTAGAGAATCGTGTGAGGATATTACATATACCTAGGTATTTACATGCATGCAATTTATATAACACATTGACTTACAAGGATTCCTTAGAATTTTGCGATTCGGTCAGATTCAACGGATGTTGAATCAAGGTAATACCATATTCCTCCTTCGAAGCATTCTCATGTAATGAGTCACGATACAGCATGTTATGCAAGGAGTTCAAGTAAGCTATGGAAGATATCCAGCCCTTATTCTCGTACCAAACCTGCGTAAAATAGTGACCACTGAGGTTATACACAATAATACACGAGCCTTTAAGACACGCTACAAAAAATTTCGATACACGGTTTTATAATTTCACCTTCACGGCATTTTTTGTAGTTCGATGAGCAAAATGCGTCTCTGGATCATACGTTAAGGATGTGAGTGAGTCCAGAAGTTGAACAAAGTACGAAATGTTCACGGGATACGGTTTCTTTTCGACGAATTCATAGCCCCCGTAACGGTGTCCATAATACTTGTGGTATGTCTTCTCTAGCCACTCCGATAGTCGAAACTTGCTGGTGTCAAGAATTAGATCTTTTGTTGGAGTCTAAGAACAAAAGTCATGGAAATCTACTAAAAATACATGGCCACCAACTTTACATAATGTTTTTTAAACTAAATCAGTTTCCTTACGGATGGTCAAAATACGTATAAGTAATAGGGCAATAGCTATTTCTTACCAGAAAGTGCGGAGGTTGTCGTGGCTCCACATTTGAAGGACAGATCTCTGCACCAGATGCACAGGTACAAGGGAGAAGCTGAGCTTCGTCAGGAGTAAACTCGGCTCGAGCTCGATTAAACGCAGCAACACTTGCATTAGTCCACTTTTCGGGGTGACAAATTCCCATTTTTAATCTATGTATATAGCACATTTTAAATACAAAGGTACACAATATTATAAAAGCTGAACAAAGACGTAAACTCATAATTGTAACTTATAAATAGCAAATTTACATAATAGTATTAAAATAAAACATCTTACTCGTCTTTTAAACAGACTGTTCCAATGCCCACAGGTCCAATCATCTCGTCAATCATATGAGCTGTAAAATTTTTGAAAGGGGTTCCGGGTGGCACCTCATCGTCAGCGCCATTTAACGCATCTGCTGGCGATAACGACTCAGCAACGGCAACCGCGGGATCAGTGAAAAAAATGTGACTAGGAGAAGAGTAAATGAAAGGGGTAACTTGGAGCGGTGGCTCGTTCGTGGGTTTAGGCAGAATCAACGTGAAGGCCAAAGTCATCGCTATGAAAACCGCTGGTAAAATTATCTGCAAAAGTTTTAAAACACATGAATGCAGGATAATTTTATGGTGCATTTTAAAAGGGCAAATGTAATACAGATACCTATAGGTACTATATATGTACATATGTATACGTATTAGAATATGTTGAATATGCATTCGTACCTCGAAAAACATAGCTTTTAAATTTCGTTTAGAATTTCTTGCCCTCTTCATAAAAATTACCCAAATCTGAACAAAACAAAAGCAACAAAAGAAACATTTTGATTTTTGTCTCGCTCTATTGCTTCTAATGTCGACTCCAGGGCTTGCATTCGGTAAAAGAGCCGTCTCTGGTGAGTGTGGCAAGGAGTCGGAAGGATTATTAGAGACAGTGGAACCCGTGGTTCCCTCTTGGTGAATATCCACCACCAATTCTCCTGTTCCGTGCTCCGAGGGCAGAGGCGAAGAAGAACCAGTGACGTTATTATTGCCATTTATGTTATCACTACCGCCGCGTTGGGACACTAACGGGTCTATTGGAGAATTTTCTGGATCAATTTTAGGAACATCCACTTTATTGTTCCCCACATCAGTACTGCCGCAGCAACAAGCGCCGAAGATGGATTTAAACGCTCTCCTCCTACGTCCCCGAAGATTGAATGCTTTTTCTGGTGCTTCCAAATCTTCGATAGTAATTTTTAGAAAAATATCTTCTAGCGTAGTGTCTGAAAGGCCGTAGCTTGAAATTCCCAGAACCTCTAGATTGTTGTCCAAATCTTCGAAAAGTTTTGAAAAATTTGAAGCACTGTCATACGAAAGGAGATAAGCTAACTCCGTATTAACCTCATCTACAAGAATAGCCTCAGGTATACGGTAGCGAATAAAGCTGGTGATAAGTGTGACTGGTTTATTTTTCGATTGGATTGGCTGCTTTTCGCCGGTGCTTTCATCTGCCACATCCCCCGGATGAGTGGGAGCAGGAGGATTGTGGGAAGAATCTGGTGTCTGAACAAAAATTGAAGAGGATTCACTGTCCTTTTTTACAAGATGCAATGTGTAGCCTTGACCAAAGTGATTTTTAAGAAAGAGGGAGCTGCCACAGGTTTTCAGCCGACCCTGAGATATAATGGCAATACGGTCTCCTAACAGATCTGCCTCATCCATAAAGTGTGTGGTAAGGATGATGGTTCGACCTTCCTTGTATTTCAGGAGCAAGTCCCAGATTGAGCGGCGGGAGAATGGATCCACTCCGGACGTAGGTTCATCCAAGAATACCGTCCTTATAAAATGATAAATACCACAGCATACGTTGAAACAAATGAGAATATTTTACACACTGAAAATAAATTCTACTTTGTATCTTGACTACCGAAAGCCATTGTTGTTCAGGAAAAAACTAATCTAACGAAGTTCTTACTTAGATCCTCCAACAAATGCGATGGCCACACACAATTTTCTCTTCATGCCACCGGATAAGTTAGTAGGAAATTCATTTCGTTTGTGCGGGATGCCAAGATCTAGGAGAATCTTGTCAATATCCGCCTTCGTTGCAGCCTTCTTCTTTCCCTTTAGACCGGAAAAGAAAACGATGTGGTCGGACACAGTTAGTCTGTCGAAAAGTATGTTGAACTGAGGGCAAATGCCCAGATCCTCTCGGATAGAACTGATCTCAGTACGAATGTTGTGGCCATAAATGTATGCTGTGCCCTCTGTGGGAGGGAATAGTCCTGTTAAAATCGAGCTGTAAAAACAAAATACAAACATCTTTGCCAAAACAGTTTGCATGCAAATTGGGTTCTTTTAGTTCTTACAATGAATTTTTAATTAGCATTAAAAAGGTCGGTTATGAACAAAAGCTTTGAAGGTGTGATATTTACATGGTTGTAGTTTTTCCCGCTCCATTGTGCCCCAAAAACGACGTGATCTGATTTTGGTAGAAGTTGAGGTTCAAGTTTCTCACAGCTACCTTGCCGTTCGAGTATGTTTTGGAGAGATCCACCACTTGTACACCACATTTCAATCCCTCAGGCTCGGGTTCAATAAAGATTTCTAACACCACAAACCATTTAATAGATTTGATGTATTCACAAGAATCAACAATGTACTAATATGTATATATATGAAATGCTAGGCTTAAATGACCAACCTTCTTCTGAATTTGTAAGAGGAACAGAGTGGTCCGCCACTCCTGAACCATTTACTTCATGTTCCACAGGCTTTTTGCTAATATACGTCGACTTGAGAAACGGGAAATACCAGGGTTTTGGAATCCCCGCAGCCCCAGGGCTAATTGCTTCCACGTAAAGTGTGATAAGCAGATACAGAAGGCTGTCAAACCACAACATGAGGATGCAATAGCTGAGATTAAAATCGTCTTCCGGCATTGTCTGCAGGGAAATGCGGTCCCATTGAGCTCCTACCCCGTCTTCTTCCAGTCGGGCAAAGTAGTTACAACCAAACCCAAAGGCGATATTGGATACAAGGCACTAGAACGGTATTAAAATGGCGTGTTACCTCCGAAATGTAAAATGGACTTAAAATAGTGTTATTAAAATACAAAATTACAAATTACAAACAATGAGTCAGACACATATTTGACAAATTTTGTGACAAAAATATACTTCATAAAAATTACATGTAACCTACTCCTGATAGCATGTGGTACCAAGTGAGTCGGTCCTCCCACAACATAATGAAATTGTAGGGCAAATACATGACGAAGAAAATGATCCCTCCTGCAGTAAACAAGATTTCCGACCGAATGAATCATGTTCAATCAAAATTTAAACGCGAAATGACGAATAAAGTAATAATTATAAGCATGAAAACTGTACAATAAAGGAGAAATATACGGAACTAAATACATTAATTTATAATTTAATATATTCACCAGCTGCAGCAGCGGAGTTTGCTCTTGAAAAGAAAGTAGAGACGAGAAAACTAAAGCAGATGACAGAAACAGTGTAGCTCATCATAAACACCCAGATGAGAGTAAAGTCAGCAAGCTCTACAACTTTGCCCCACTGCAAAAGTAGAAGTAACAGATGTTAATCCTTTATTTTATAACAAAAAAAGCATTTCAGTAATCATATACAAGTAAATTTGTATCTATAACGCCATACGAAGGGGCACCCTGAGATAACATATACCGCCTGTACATATACCTAAACTTAGCAAGGAAAAAGCGCGGACTGGTATAGAAATCTATAAAGAGCAACTCTAATATGAGTAATACCTTCAAAATAATAGAAAGTACTGTGGCAGATACGGACATCACCACAAAACTGTCTACAAACCATCCAACCCAAATGACGCCGTTGCTTAGACCCATAATCTTCATGATTTCCCTCAGGTGCTTCTCTTTTTCAAAGACAATAGATTTGATGATCATCGAAGCTGCATACACCCATGATAGCATCATGAAGAGCGGGAAGGTCCGGGATATGGCACGAACAAATCTGCGTTATGTTATAAACGTACAAGGATAAGGAATGATTTGTGGGTTTTAAGAATTAGCAATAAATGACAACAAAAACTAAACCATAAAACCGGAACATTTACAACGCTTACTGATCATAGATGTAGCAGGGATAAGGAAATTGCTGCAGGTAGACGGCCATGTCACCCAACGACCGCCCAGTCTGTTTCTCAACGATAGCTTGCTCCACGAACTCTTGAATGTAAACGAAACCATGAGTGATGTACTTAAGATCAAATACTGGCCTCCGCCGAGGAGATTTAGTGGTAATGCGATCATGAACAGATTTGGTTCCGTCAACTTTATCGCTATCCATTCTGTAAAGAATTTCACCATATGTGAAGCAGCTCAGTGTTCTTGCTCCTAACCTATACATCTTCTAAATTTTTATGATTTTAAAAATCTGCAAAAATGTACAAATCGTCGTCTCAATTGTATAAGCTACCTACCTTATTTTATACTTAATGTGCTTTGGTTCTACTGGATTAGTCGTGTTCATATCCTCAAAAATTACCACGCCCCACAGAGTGTTAAGGGGAAGTAGAGGCATTGCAGCAGTCACAGCTTCCAGTTCAGTCTTAAATCCTTTAGATTTATCGAATCTTATGCACTGCAACAGAACAGGTTTTGTTTACAACACACGCAATACAAAAATTTAGCCAAAAAGTGAATATACATATATAGACTTATAGAAATTATTAACAATCAAAACCCTACATGAATTAGTTCGGACAAAATTTCCGCCACAAGATCGACCCTCTCAAATAGAGTAACGACATCATTTTCCAACAAGAAATCCGTCGTAGATTTCATCATTTCCCTATCATTTGCTGTCATGTTGACGCCCAGTAATCTGAGGACGTTATCAATGGCTTTTGGGTCCGAGATCACTTGCTATATTTTGAAATAAGTGACAAATTATGTATGGGTATGCATACACATGTACTACGTGGTAGGATTGACTTTATATACGATTTTATGTGTGTGGAAGGTCAATGTAAATGAAGGTTAAACCTTGATGGTTTTCACTTGTCCCTGGTTATTGCGAATCCAATAGCGAATTCTGTGGATAATGTTAATAAGAGAATTTAAATCCGTCTCCGCGCCTCTCAATTCTCCGAATTTCGTATCCACTCTCTTCATGATGTCGCGTGTCCAATCGTTTTCGGGGGCGTAAAATATATATCCACTAAAAGTGAAAGTTTTTTATTTGTTCAGCCAACTGTATTACCAAATCAGAATATTAATGTAGCGTGTATGCGACATGTGCTTAGATTAGAGCATGCAATCTAACGTAACATCCAATGTATGTACATACACATAATACATATTACTTAGGTATACTAATATGTGCGTATAAAAAAATATTCGAAGCGTTTTATAAAGTCGTACCGAATATACGGTTTCAGCTGTCTCCAAACGAAGGACGTGAGAGAATTCATTTCAAATCGCAAAAAGATCGTATTACATACTGGTGAAATATCTGGATCGCTCTGAAATTGTATGTCTTTATTCCAGTCTTTGAGTCGGTCCCGAAGTGAATCGTATCTGTAGCAATTGTCGGGACGAATTAATTCAATTTGCTATTTGTAATGGTTTTGAAAATATTGTATAGAAAATTTCTAACATAAAAATAAAGCGTATGTAGCTATACCTATTTGCATTATCCACGTCCATACCAAAAATAGTGTTATTTCGGTTTCCTGCTTTCGTACCACACATAAATTCGTAGAACCTGACGGTATCTTCGGGTTGAATTGGTTCAGATGAATTTAGAAAAGAAGTTATGTTTGGAGCATCTCGGGTCATTAGCTTTCCTAGCTGGAAAATAGAATCCAGAACTTCCTCATCGTATGGACTTTTTCGGACAGAACTCTCGTGTGTAAGTAGTTGTTGTTGCTTCAGAAGATCGTCATATTTCATACCGTTTTGTATCTGCGTTCAAAATAGTGCCTTAAAACGAGTATTCAATTATTTCCTTATAAAAATGTATTTAAAAATCTCATTCCATGCAGTTTAGCTGTTTATCATGTTAAGGCAATGTACATAAATTGCAGACATACTTTTGCAGCAAGACCTTCCCGATCCACAAAGCTCATGAAAACATACAGGAAAAGGAATGCCTTTTGAGGTCCTAATTGGCACAACCTTTCCAGTATATCTTCTGTCCCCGCTGTACCCCTAACGACTTTGTGAATAGTGCCATTGTTATCTAGAGCACATTCCCCTAACTCAAATTCCTTCAGGATCCGATTCATAGACACGTCATTTAGCTCGTCCAGGTTGACCTCGAGCTTTAGAACTTTTTCTACTTCCTCTGTCGTCAACCCTGAGTAAGCAGGGGCCATTTCCAGAAATTTTTTTCGGTTCTCCGGCGGCATTAAATCCTCTATCCTGATATGACCTGTTCAACCGAAAACAATAGACATAATCAAATGCCACCGCTATCTCCAGTAAGTTCCCAGCACGCCTTAGCGTCAAGACCGCTTTATCAGCACACCCTTGATCAACCGAAGACCAGATGCAAAAATAACAGGGCGTAGTCGCAATTAGAATGGTTTGATCGCTAATTAATTTGCTAAGGAAGCAATGATGTGCTAGTGTATACAAGTTAAGTTTATTTCTGGTACCAATTCTATGCATTTCGGATTTCCCCCGGAGTCCACTGGCAAGAGTAGTGACAGTACTAATACTATTCCAAAGCTGCCGTAATGTCGGGAGTGTCCTGTTGTTTTCCAGCAACCTTTCCAGAATGGGTGTGACGTTTGCCATAAACTTGTTAATCCTGCAAACGACAAATTTTTGTATAAACCATCATATTACACAAAAGCAACACTGAGCAAGTTGTCCTTGTCACTCCACATCCACCGATACAAACTCAATTAATCATTTATTAATACTGCACGCAATTAGTAATCTGCTATTTTCATCTGAATTTACCCAGCTTTCTCCCACACCCGGTCGCCTTTTTCCTCAATGTAATCATGATGGCAGGTGTTGTTGAGACTACAGAGGAAATTCTGCAAGAATTCAAATCCGCCTACAGATGGTAGCGTCTTCGGAATAACATGACCTTTAATAAAACCGATACATTAAGGATTAATGAAACAAAAATAACTTGACATTCTGTCAGTACGGGTGATAATAATGTTTACATTGATACATATGCATATAATACCATAACCGACATTATTTGTATAGACTTGCGCACTTATACGTGTGCCCACAAACTAGGCAAAATTTCGGTAAAAACTCACAATTGCCACGATTCTCCTTTAAACCCCGCGTTCTAACCCACACCAGAATAAGGAAAAGTAGGAGGGGCCACACGAATTCAATCAAAAGCCGGATCTGTAAGCCCAAATGCATTTAATGTTATATAATATACATACGTATATCACATCTCATAACCTATATATTCACACTTTAACAATCCACGTTCACCTGACATTCAACAAATTTTTAACTAGACATACACACGATTTTGTTAGTATACACTGGTAAATATGTACATAAATTTGAAATAATCAATGCCTATACATCTACCAAATTAATCCAATATATGTACATACTTACATACATAACATACCATATGCATTTTAAAACTTGTAAACATATACAATGTATGTATAAAAAAGAAGAAATATAAAGCGGAAGACCATATACCTTATGCCTTTTTCTAAGCAAGAAATTTTTCCACAGAATGAGACGAAGTTGGTAGAAGAATTCTCCCATGACATTTGCCCTAGCTGGGGTTCCCTATTACGTTACGTTGTCTACTTCTTGAGTCCAGCTGGCTCCAGTCAGTAAAAGGGAGTTGTTATTAAAGGTCGTCAGTCGTCACTGCAGAAGAAAATAACAATAATTGTTCCCACTTTGTTAAAGAACTTTTTATGGTGACATTGCATCAGTCCATGTGTGAACTACCTTTCTTCCCAAATTCATGGAGAATTGCTTTCTCTGTGAATTGTGATAGTAACATTTTGGGGTAGTGTGAGACATTTTGAATTGCATGGCAATATCGTGTATGTATTTATATATTACTTATAATAAACTTTAAATATTTAAAAGTAAAAACGATTGAGTTTAGTTGGTTAAAAGTTAAATTACCCCTCCTTGCGGAGGAGAGGAGAGGCGAAGGATAAGGAGAGAAGTGGAGAAGAGGGAATGACCAGAAAGAAGAAAGAACTATAGAAACTGGAAAAGACGGATTTATTAGAAATTAGAATCTTGCAATGAGAAAATGATAAATAATAATTATTCATCCATTCACTGCCTTCTGAGAATGAATGAGAATAATTATCAGAAATAAAACTGAGAATCGGAGAACATTGAGAACTCAGAACAGAACGCAATCATTATGAAACTATTCAAATTATGATATGACCGATATGAATATTGAGTATTCAGAGTGTAGTGGCGATTCGGTGGTGAAAGTTAAGACATTCCATATATGTATAGGTATATACGTTATACTAAATAATATTTTAATTATTATATTCATGGAACTTTCTTTTGGTTGTAGTATAGTTAATAGTTGTATCAGGTTTATAAGAAAGCACGATTCATTGACAAAAACTTTTATTTTGTATTTTGACCACGTTATACGAAACACAAAACTAACAATAAAACATTTTTTGTTTGAAATAACTTGCAACTGCAATGGGAAAATCAGTATTATTTTGCTCTGTTGTGTTGATACTAATATATTGGACTACCTCACCTGAAAGTCGACCGTCAACATACCTATCATATCTATATCTATCATACATATGCATGATTATACCGCTGAGAAAAGAGAGATAATAATTGATAATTAATATAATATTATAATGTACAATACCCACGTTTTTCTTATAATGTATTTTAAAACAACTGATCGTAAGCAAAAGGGGCAAATCACTCGAAATAAATGCCCAAAATTCATTAATATTGTCTTTACATTATACACATAAATCTTCTGATATTCCCCCAAATTAATTATTACACTTAAACGTGGCCAACTTTCTACACGCTTATGCGGTACCGGTTTTTACCGGTACATATTTCGTTTTCATATTCACGAAGTCGGCAGGATTTATTTTTTATATTATTATTTCTTCGTGCATATGTGGGTGTAGGTATATAGAATACCAATATTATATTATATATATGTAATATGTATATAGTTTAACACTTCCACATCCACACGTCAGAGCCAAAACTGCAACAAAAACGTATGCCAGTCCCAAACTCTCAGATGTCATTTTCTGCATTTTTACCCCTTTGTTTTTTGCAACCTTTGTACGTCTTACATAAAAACAGTTTAGGCAGTTTTCACTCCGCAGTAAATTAATATAGACATACAATCAATCAGTAACTTTTCTCCGATTAAATACTTTCTCAAAATCAGTTTGACTTACATACATGCTGTAATTGTTCCGCAAATAATCAATTTTCCTCTGCAATTAGACCACACACAATCACCACCCCAAACGATTATCAAATAAACAGGGTAGCAAATAGCAAAAGAAACCAAACATATCCCGTTCCTGCTTCCTGACAGCGTCCTTATCTCATTATTTATTGTAAAACCACCTTTTTTAGGACTCATTACTCCCCCAGGAAAACTTTGAACAGATACTTTTACATATAACCATCTCCTAAAATTACTATAGGTCTATTAAAATTGACCATGCACACGAGCTTAGCACATTAGCACTACAATTGCCCAAAATTGATCTGTACCTCCGGCTCGAATAAGTTATTGTAATCAGCACGAAATCAAACACAACAGCGAGTCTCATATGGCCACCAAAATGTTTGCAACTGGAACTGATTAAAGGCAAGTAGCTAACCATCGAAATCCGCCCATCACGAGAGCAAAAAAAGTCCACACAAGTATATGTATACTAATGCGATAAGCCTGTTTTTTGCATCATAATTTATGCACACACGTATACAAGGCAGTTCCTGGAAGTACACGGGGAACACAAGGGCAAATATTAAAAAAAAAAACTCAAACTCGAGACGAAACCCCGAGAAAACACCTGGTGTCTTCCTCTGCACTTCAGAGCAGACTAACTTTGCCAAACGTTTTGAGTGCATAGTCATTCTCTGTTGGTGACAAGGACATTTAGACTATACGAATACGGGCAAAAACTGTCTCTTTTAGACGGCAAAGTGAGAGGGGAAATGTAAGAATCGTATCCCACAGAGAAAGTTTGACAGGCGGTGTAGAAAGAAGGGAAAGCCCAAAAAGCACCACACAAAGACATGTGCCAGGAAAAATATAGAAACCTTGTGGCAAAACACGGGTAGTCAAAACTGTTTAACATGACCTAATGACTGTGAATTGTCAGTATGTTTGAGACCTTCAAAAGCAATTGGAGCAAAAGAGAGGAAGAAAGAGAGAGAGAGAGAATTCAGCAAAGTTCAATAAAAGGTGTTCCATCCATGTAGGAAAATCAATAGAGAGAGAGAGACAGAGAGAGAGAGAGAGAGACGAGAATTGTTTCAAGGTCACATGTACCCCCCCCCCACTGTGTCATCTCGATTCTGTTACTCAATTCCGGACCTTTTTCCATGGAAGCTACATAAATGAAAAAATCGAACAAAAAAGTGCTATTTATATACCTACATACATGGTACACGTATACTTAACCGTGTACAAATAATCTAAATAAGTTTGCCAACAAAAAAATAAATGCACCGTTTGCTCTCTGCTTTTCAATGAATTTTAAATACATTCTTTACCCCTTTTTTTGCCGCAACATTCTCCTGCAATGAGTGTAGAAATTGACATTGTGATGATGTCATTTTGTTTAACACTGGCTCAGTTTACCTATGTCCAAGAGATCAGGAGATGTATTGTTCACAATACAATGTCAGATCAAAAGCCACAGTGGAATATATTCAACAATGCCTATAATTTCAAGTTGGGGCTTTCAAATATAACATGCACGTAACAGGTCACAGGAAATCAAATGCAAAACACATGTCTCACTCAGGCTTGTTTTCTTCAAGGTCAGTCGTTCAATACAGGTCAACAATGACTACGGGTTGATGAGATCCGTTAAACTTCTTTAAAACGAAATAAAAATATTTCGTATGAAAATTTACGAAACAAAAAACGATCCTTTTTTGTCTTTTCTCTCTCTCCAGAATCACGAAAATGCAATTTGGGGTCACAATCACAATTTAACAAAAAACCAAAAAATTTCTATCACCATCTAATTGCATTTTTTCGAAATTACAGGTCAAAATTGACTACAAATAAACGCAATTTCTCCCTTTTGAAACTGATTTCCGTCCCGAAAATGAGATAATTTTGACTACAATTCTCCCAAATCACCGAAATAAAGCAAAATCACAGTTGTACATTTGACCCACGACCCGAGTGAAAACACTAGCTTATGCCATTTAATGAGCCCTATCACAGGCGCATTCCCGAAAATAGACGTTTTATAGGCACAAATTCGTGGACTTGAAAAGAAAAATTATTAAATTAAATTTTAAAAAATTGACACGGTCACACTAAAAATGGTAAACAATTTCCGCTGAACTTTTTACACTGAACTTGAACCAGGAACTTGAGCCGGCGAATGACCCTTCTGTCCAATTATTTTTTCACGGTCACTGAAGCAAAAATACGCAAACAATCTCATCATTTTCACGCCGGGTTAGTCTTCAACAATGCAAAGCGAACAAATACAAGAAATAGACAACAATGAAAACATTGTGAGAAAAGGGCAGAGAGCTTCTCCCTTCTTCTTGCTTTGCTAAAGATTTTTTTGCCAATGATTTTATGTTGGCGCAAAATCTCTTTGGAGCCTCCAAGGAAATCTAAAGAAGGGCGAAATTATCTTGATACGCAAAAATCTTTCTTTGGTCTCCCTTTCGCTTTTGAATGTTTCAGTCCATGTATCTTGTGACTTGGATGTGAGGTCAAAAAAGGCCAATTCATTTTTGTTTTCGGATTTTATTTCTGTCCCCACAAATAAAAATTGCTTTTTTTCACATTTTTGTACTCCAGTTTTAATTCTAATTAATCCTGACTATACATATTCGGTGTAAGCATCTTTAATTACAAATACATAAATTCGATTTGATTACAGCTTTTTTAACAATTTTACCTCTGTACGGTTTGCAACATTATTGTAAATTGTAATAGTAACCAATGTAAATAATTTTGGGCTTAATTCTAATATCTTATGTAATAATTAGAATTAACTACAGTTCTATGATGAATTAATTTAATTTCATGGAATCGTGTTGTATCTGTAACCTGTAATTATGAAACTGTCGTCTTATCAAATCTAATGAGTTGTTCCCATCACATATAATTGTCAAAACAAATGCTAAAAATGCCACGAATCTGGAAAGATGTGAAAAATGTACCTAATTAAATCTTTAAATGTACTAAATTTTGATTATGTTTTTACAGGTTGTACTAGTGTACTAGGCTAATGTGATAAGGTCATTGCATTTATTTTTATACAAAATCGTTTAAAAAAAAACAGGATTCAGGGTACATCTATTTATTTTTTGACGGAAAAAAAGTTTGCACATTTTTAATCTAATCATGCTGTAACAAACGACAAAGCAATTTCTGAAAGGGTCACACGGTACATCAAAAATATTTCTCCAAACGCTTCCAGTATTTACTTTACGGGTTTATTCCAGCCCCGTTTACATGGTGTTTATTGTGCATGTAAGTAGGTACATATATACTACACACTTATGGATTTACCAAAAATGAAATTTGAAATCATGTTTACATTTCAATAAAACAATGGGAGGGTTATTTTTATTACTGCCATCCATTTGAAGCGTGAAAATAATTTTCAAGTGGAAAGTCCCGGGAAATTCTCACTCAAACAAAACATTTATTAATATGTGGATCATTGTATACATTTGGTGCTATGATAACTGATGACAGTTGTTTTTTAATTTTGATTATCAGGAGCAGATGCAATATATTGTTTTCGTGTATATGAAAATGGGTTCATCTTTTTTGATCCAGACATTTCTGTAATGATAAGATAATACATTGTTACCAGTGTCAACAAAGTTTATTTTAAAGTTTAGGCGACGTACCAAATGAACCCAATTGCGGATGCACGGAATTACATGACAAATGGCAACGGGATTGTTTGCATTACATAAACAATGAGCTACTTTGTTATAATTTATAATATAATCATATGTACATATATTATAATATTGCAGCTGAAGATTTTCACAGTGTTGATCTCTTTCTCTTTATGGAGAAAGTGGATCTTCTTTTTCCCTTATACAATACATAGACAATATATTGCATAGACAATGATATTAAATAGACAATGTATTGCATTTTCTCGCCGAAACTCTCATTGTCTAGTATTTCAAATATTGCCCTTTTTTCACCTATAAATGAAGCAAAATAAAATATTTGCGGAGTGAAACAGCCTCAAAGCAGGGAGCTACACATACAATATAGGTATTGTTGATTTGAACAGGCCTCTTTCCATTTAAAGCAAACAATAAGCGTTTTCAATGAATTGAATAACATTATAAAATACAATGTATTATTTATGTATAGCTATTTATCTATATAGGTACGTTCAAATGTATTACCTATATGCAGATATAAGAATAACTAAAATGCGCCTACATGCGTGCATATTAAATTGTAGTTTTCATGAGGAATAAAAATAACTCACACATGAACACTGAAAAGGGAGACATGTCAAGTGGGGTAATTGAAATTGCTATTGAATTGCTAACACGTGCGTGCCTTTGACTGCGACGTTAGGTTTATCACGAAGAGGAATTTGATGGCAAATGTAAATTTTCAACTCTTATTTTGTGATACACATGCATAAAAGTATTTATATACACATATGCATGCATATATGCGTATCTGATGGCCTGAGGTTGTAACTAATGTTTTCTAATTAATTATTTTTAGCCTGGGCGGAGGTCAAACTGAAGAATATCTCCACAATATACGTGACAAAAGTTGTCGGCATTTTCCAGGAGTTTTCCTCCTGTGTGCGTGTTGCCAATGAATTTCCCTGTAATACTGAATAATAATATGTATGATATGTACATTATATGACATATGGGAGTTATTGAACCAACAATCAAATCAAACCCGCTTGTTGACATCCTTTTTACCATCTTCAAAATCCCTTCGTCAGCAGAATGTTTTATCTTATACACGAGGAAGGCATGCAATTGCAACTGTTTGACTTTTTGCAGCTAATTTATATTGATTATAATGAGATTTTTTAAAGTAAGACTATAGCCACTTCGTCATTCCATCTGTATAAATATAGTATATAAATGAGTTACATACAGATGCGTGCGTCCATTCCAAAAAGAGTTCAAAACGAGTTCAAAATTTTGAAAATCCGGAATTTTCCAGGAAAGTCACGTATATTTGACTGTACTAATCCTGGGTCGTTTAATTTTTCCAATGGATCTTTCAGAAATGAGAAAAACCTGCCCACCAAAACGCATTTATTGAGGATCAAATGGAGTTAGGTCCACTGTTGGTTTGTAAGCCAAAGAGCTTTTAAATCAAAATTCCGCCAACGGAATCAAACCAAACTTGAGTATTAAGATATAGTGCCTTGAGAGCAATCCTTTGCCATGATAGTAATTTCCCCGGAAATCCCGTTTTGTTATTTGTTTTTGAAATATTGAAAATTAAATATTTCTCCAAATCATTTGTCGGGCAAATTCTTCTCATATATTTATTTATAAGTACATTAGTTATGTTGTTATGTATTATACAATCATAGCTGATGGCGAACACACTGGGCTTACACCAGGTTACCCGTGCCGTTGTGGAAATGCAAAGAAAATTAAATCAATAGTTCTCTTTGAAAAAAATTCCGCCACCATAACAGAACACTTGTCAATATATTTTTACTTGCACATACAAAACAGTTTTATACTGAAAGGTGAACGTCTGGAATACTTTTTTATTAGAAAAAAGACCGGTATAGTGAAAGTGCCAAATTGCAAATTGCCAACACGTGTAAAATGGTTTCATAAAAAAAAATATTTTCGAAATACATACACCTAAATACATACCTGAAATACATTTCATTATTTCAGTATTAATCAGATTCAATTTTTTCGATCAAATAAAATGTGATGGCAATAACTGTAAAAAACTACTTCAACCAAGCTCATCCCTCCTGACAATAAACCACTAAATACGTCGAAGAAGAAACTAAAATTATTTTTATTCCCACCGACAACATTAAAATTTAAAAACATTCAAAATTCAAACTATTAAATAATATAGAATAAATATTTTAATATTACGCAGCTAAAACCTAAAACTGAGCAAAAGAGCAGCATCATATTATAATTAGTATAATAATTATTATAATACAAATACACATGCATACATTACAACATTACCTGCATACATATTTTTTGTGGTAAAGGGTAAAAAGTAAAAATAATGTCTTTTGTCTTTTCATTTGCATTTTCAAGCAATCAAGCAAGGCTTTGGATTGCATTTTTGGTGAATTTCAAACCAAAAATTAAAAACGTTTTGAAACTTTAATAGAAGTTCATTGTCTGTGTCTGTAATTTGTCCTACCTTTAGAAAAATAATGCCAAATGCCAATGTCAAGTGTCAAGGGCAAGGGGCCGGAAGGGTAATTTTTCCTACAAAATAAACAATAATAGGAAATTCGGAATATCGGATATCGGATTTGGAGTGTCAAGAAGTCATATGCAAAACGACCCTACAACTTTCCCCATGAATTGCTAAAATGCAAACAATTAGAATAATAATTTGAATCAGTTAACTTTTCCAAAAATGTCGACCACCTCCCAAACACGCGTAATTTTCTCCAGCAAAATTACCATCAAAGTTTTCCTCGACTTATCCCACTTCCCATTCCCAGTCTTGTTACAAAGTTACAAGTCAAATGTCCAATACTAGGAGTTAGGAGATGTGAGATGTCTGTCTTTAAATATGTATAATTATTACCATTACCATGTAGCGTTAGGAAAAAGCTACCACATAAATATTTTGTACCAACGACGTCAAATGCCAAATGCTTAATACTTTTTTTTTACATATTAAAAAAATAACGCCGTCTATAAAAAATAAATACAAGATATTTACAAAAACAGTTCACAGTACAAATTGTATAAGAATTCTAAGGGGTCAAGGTCAAGATGAGTCAAGCTTCCCGGCCATCAGGAGTTTCTGGCTCCGTGGCCAGAGCCTCCTCCGTTCCGTCCGTGGCTCAGAGGTCAAAAAGTGGGGAGGCGTCCATGCAGCTCCCAGCTCCTCCTGACCTGTCTGGAACTGGGGGACAAAGGAATTCTGCCAGGACGAAAAAGGACTCAGCAAAGGGCGGACAGTCCGAGGATAGACCGAGCAAAGTCCCGGGCAGAGGTCAAAAGCCGGGATCCATGGCCATATATAGGGCCAGTCAGAGAGTTGATGGGAAGAAAGGGAGTCAGGGCGTTCCAAGGCCCTCGGACCGCCGGGCGGGAGGGGATGGCCAGGGGTCACTGGCGGCCTCTGAGGCGGATAAAAAGCTCACGCAAAAGTATTTTATAATTAATAATTCTCATTTAATTTCCCCGTCTGTTATCATTTAATTAATTTAAAGGTTAATTAATTAAAAATCCGTTTGTTTACGTCCATGATAGCGCCGAGGATTTATTTGAAATCACCTCCGACGAGATCTTGCGGATGTTCAATGAGCAGCAAAATATCGACAAGCAACCCAAAGTTATTAAGAGGGCCAGTGGATACGACATTTTGGATCAGTTTCGACTTGGGCCGGATGTAAATTACTTTGATTCAATATTTAAATTAAAGCAAAAATTTTTCAAATAAAAGTATTTAATTGATGCTATTGCTCTATTCTTGGCTAAGATACATTTTGCTCCGGATAAACCATGGCGGCGATTTTTTAAGGATTAAATAAAATAAATTTTAAAATTAAAAACCATTTTTTACTTTACTTAGATAATCGATGACGGCGTAGAATGCACGCCATTGCCCCATTGGATCGGAAGGGACACACTGCCAAGCTACTCTATAATGCTCAACAAAGCCTCGGATGAGCTCATTCCCCTGGTACCCTTTGACCTTGATCTCTGATTTGAGCATGTCAAAAATTTCTTTTTTTTTTTACAAGCCTCCAACTATTTCAGAATTTTTATGAAAATGATTTATTTTCTGTATTATTTTTGTGAAATTTGCCGCCTTTCTTTCCTAGACCCCGAAGAAAACCCCACCGGAAACCTCTCAAACGACCTTTGACATCCGGCTCTACCAGCAACAGTCCAAATCCCCCGCCATGAGTTGGAATGCGAGCTTAACCACGCTGGAAGAAGAGGAGTTCGAGACGGAGATTCAACAGCAGGAGACGAACAAAATTATTCGTAATAACCCTTTCCTTGGGCAGAAATATTACGTTCAATGGCATTTCCTTACCAAATTATCCACGTTTTTTATTTGTGCTTTCATATTAACAAATACTTTTTTTTGGAAACTTATGCAAGTATTTGTTTTTGTAAATAACTAACAGACAATTTAGTTGTGGAGGACGAAGTGGAAAAAGTTTATGTACAGAAGCTCGTGAACGTGACCTACCCGGATGGAAGTGTATTACAGAAGCGGCGGATTAGGGTCATTTTATCGGAGACAGAAACCATGTTTCTGATCGAAATTAAAGGGAAATATGAGCAGGAGTACTCGGAAGAGTTTGAAGATGTCAAGAAAAATAATACTCGCTATGATCAGGTAAAATATTATTCCAGTATTTGTCTAGTACAACAGTCGGCATTGCCCCTTATAACATGAAATCCCAACTAAGAATTTAGAAATTAAATTAGTCAACATCCCTATTAAAAAAAAATTAAAAACCTTCGACTTTGACTTTTTCATTCATCTAAAACCACAAGAATAGATGGTACAACATCATCTGGAGTCGGATGCGTACTCCAGTCGGTTTGCTCAAACGTTCGAAAGTCGGAAACGGGATCAATGGACAGAATACAAATCGCCTTGGGCCTTTGACGTGGGCGTTCAGGCCAATTACTACCTCATAGAGGATGAGTACCAAGCCGTGGCGGAGGCTGATGCCAAAAGAAAACTCCGGGAGGAAGGTACTATAAATTTAAAATCTGGATTTATTGAAAAAAAACAATTATTGGATCCTTAAAAAAATCATTGTTCATTCCCTCGTTTATATGATGTTTAATTGCCTTCAGAGGAGGCCCAAGTCCGGGCTTTCCAAGAGCGACTGAAGCTGGAGCGGGACGCCATGGGGGACATCCACGAGGACGAGGACTCGGATGAGGAGGACAAGCTGGGTCAGCTGGCCACCATTGATTGGGCCAAGTACGGGGCCAAATACGACGAGGATGAGGAGGATGAGGAGGAGGATGCTTACAAGGAGTACAATGAGAAAGAGTTTGATTCCGTGGATGAGGACGATGTTTTTGACACGGTCATTCCTTTGGAAGGTCCGAAGTCATAAAAACGATATTTACCTTCAAAAATTGTGTAATTGCAGATTTAAAGCGGGGCGGGTTTAATTTCAGAAATCTACCTGAGGGAACGAAAACGGGAGGAAGAGGCGGCCTTGACGGTGTACCCGGACATCACGATGGGCGTGGTCTTCCTGGACCGCCTTATCAGTATGGAGTACATGCAGGACAATCAGGCGGACATGCGGGGCTTCCCCATTTTGAATGCGAATCGGGATGCTGATGACAAGAAGGATAATAGTCCGTTGAACCTTGAACCTATTTTAAGACCTACATTTTTCAGATGATGGAAAAATAGTCAGAAAATAATTTTATTTTTTACTTCTTTTCCAGAGCCTCATTTCTTCAATCTCCTGGAAGACTCCAGAGGGAAGCACGAGCAGCTGGATTTGGGTCCAAATATCAAGCGCTACTGGTCCTTAAAAACGCCAATCACAAAGGGTCGGGAAGTCACGGATATTGCCCTGCATCCGAAGAATGGCGTTAGTGCTTCAGAAAATTCTTTATAAATTCATTTTAAAAAAATGAACGCGTTAAAAATATTTTGTCTCTTTTGATGGAAATTCTGTTTTTTTTTGAAATTTTCTCCCTGTAGAATATTGTAGCAGTTGGCTATGGAAGTTGCCGGTTTGGGGACGACGAGGAAGGGATCGTTTGTGTTTGGTCCGCCAAAAATACGCTGTACCCTGAAAGGATCTACGAATTTAAATCCGGGGTCACCTGCTTAGCATTTGCTTCTCTTACTCCCTATCTCCTGGCCATTGGCATGCTGGATGGCAATCTCGTGGTTTATGATGTCCGGAATTCTCAACCTTTGGCCATGTCCTCTACCATGTAAAGCGTTTCCAAAATAAAAACGTTTTTATAGCATTTTTAGCCCTTTAGTTTTGTTAGTGGAACATATTACGATTACGGAAATGGAATTACGTCTTGAAATATTCTCCCATATGCAATTCGGAGAATGCAACGCTGTTTATGAGTGCCATCTACTTCTATTTGATCTTCTGGGACAGCGATTCTCAGAAAATTATGTTTTATATCCATGGATTTTCGTATTAAAATGATGGCAGAAATTATAAATTCAAATCCGATTTTCATTTGACACTTTGTAGAGGTCAGCAGGACAAGCACGAAGGGCCAATATGGCAGGTGATGTGGTTCCAAGAGCAGGAGATGGCAACGACGGGCTCGGTGAATGAGATCCTCATCTCTTTGGGGGATGATGGGAAACTGAATAGGTGGACATCTACCAAAGGATTCGACTCCGTCAGTACGTTAAAAATTCCCTTATGCTTGATTGTGCTTTAAATTAAATTGAAAATTTTGCCTGTATTCCGATCCTATGATAATGCATATAATAATCCTATAATAATATATAATATATTATATAATATAGATCCTATAATAATACATATTTACCTATTATGTACATACTCTGGTATACCTAATTAATTTAAAGCGCATTTTATTTATTTTATTCTGTACCAATAGCCATGTTAAGAGTACGTCGATCTCCTATGAGAATCCCGGGCCGAAGAGAGAAGCGGGCAGAGGCATTGACGTCCAATTTGTCCACGGGATTTGCCCTCTGCTTCTACCCGCATGACTGGACCCAGTATTTGGTTGGGACGGAAGAGGGCTTCGTTCATAAGGTAATATTTCCGTTTTTATGTAGATGAGAATTAGTGCCTGCATTATAGGTAAAGGGATAAATAAATTACCCCTTTGATCACACTTTGTATCTAATGTAACATCCTTATACGATTGCAGTGCTCCACCTCGTTTACGGAACAATTCCTGGGAACATACGTGGGTCATTCCGGTCCTGTTTACCGAATAACTTTCAATACGTTTGACCGCACGATTTTTGCCAGTGCCTCCGGAGATTGGAGTGTCAAGGTGTGGCGGGAAGGGACCTACACCCCGCTTTTGACGATGCAAACTGGTCTGGTAAGAGTTATTTGGGATTATTTTTAAATGTCTAAAAAAACTAAATACA
>JAQGBT010002122.1:0-26112 GCA_034698585.1 Disparrhopalites patrizii
AAAACGAATAGAAGAAAGAAATAAAACACAAAAAACGAAAAACGAATAGAAGAAAGAAATAAAACACAAAAAACGAATAAAGAAAGAGAAAAGAAAAGCAAACAAGGAAGAGATGATAGAAAAAGGGGAAATGTGATCAAAGATTTACACCGTCACATTTTTTCACCCCCTTATCACCCGCCCTGTATACTACGTAAGCCCATATTTAACTGAATTCCTTCAGCGGAAAAAATGAGGCTATCCCCCCTAAATTATAGAGCATGAGGTAAGCAGAAAAAAATGAGGGTGACCCCCTCTTTAATAGATAGTATGGAATGTATATGAGAGGGGAGAAAGTGCGGAAAAAACCAAGGGAGAGTTGTTAAGTTCGTTGATCTATTTTTTCTTTTACTACTCCAGACGAGAGAAAGAGGGACATATGCACAGACATAGGTACCTTCGTACATGTCTTATACACATGGGATAGATCCCCCCCTAAGAAACATATTGGACGAGCATAACAATTGAAGTTTTTTGTACGAGAAAGGCAGAAAAAATATAGGAACCTTCGACGGTGAGGTGAATTTGGAGAACTTTGGGGGGATGAGTTGAAATTTGGCAGAGGTAGACACCCGAGTCACTTCGGCTGGCATTGCGGATGGCGAGCCTCCAATTGTTCGGATATTTAAACTCGGACAGAAATCTAGGATCTGAGCTATGGTTCTTTGTGCCCAGTGTCAGCAGATCCAGCTGCTCTGATTTACGACGGACCCAAGACACCTTTTTTTAAGGAAGAAAAAGAGATACATATTACATACATATACATATTCAAACATTTCACATATGTAGGTAGCTATATATATCATAGAAATTTTTATTTATATCAAAATCTCTTTTTTCCCTTCCGTACCTTAGTATATGCATATATTACTACGTGCGTACACACATTAACCTTTTTTGGGACTCAAAATACTGTGAGAGGAAGGACCAAGAAGGGAGCATGATACGCTTCACGTGAGCTTTTCTTCTTTTTTTTTTATATTTTTCTGACTTCTCATGAAAACCTTACCCCATCCAAGCACCAAAGTGTGACACGTGTATGTGATAATAGACCACGTGTGCAGAATATTTTTCTTCTCTTTTTAATAGTTTTTTTTCTTCCTCTCCTTCGAAAACAGGGACGGGGAAAATATTTTTTAGCAAAACCATTTTTTCTAGGAAAAAAAATGGAAAGACTTCTCCTCAGCATCCTCTCTTTTACATGGTTCCTTCTCTTCTGACTTTCCTTTCTTTAGTGTTAATACCCGGAAAGAAACCTCCTTGTGCGGTCGCTGAAGGAATTTTTGTGGGGGGAAAGGAACGGAACTTTTCATGTTAGTAGACAGCCAAAGACTTGCACGCACTCCATTCTCTTTTTGTTTCCTACTTCCTACTTTGAACAATACCTATATATATGTATGTACATAGGGGAACATGCTACACTCAACAAATACCATTGGACATTTGGTGGTAATAAGCTTTGCCCTGATTACAAGTCACATCATCACTTCCAGGAGCATTGGGGCTTAACTGGTGACTCAAATTCTCGTAACATTCTACTTACATCCGACAATGATTTCTTCAAGCCTGGCAAATTGCGAGTTTGTAAGGAAATTCCAAGTGTTCTTGTCGTTTTCAAATTGAACCTTTTTTGAGAACTCTTTGTATTTGTAGCCCGGGAAAGATTTTTGTAATGATTTTTTTTCAATTAATCACAGATATTCACTCATTCATTTATTTACTCTCTCAATTCATCTCTTTCTCCTTTTCTCGATCGTCAATTCGTCAATTCTCCTTTTTTTATCTGCTTTATTGAATCTTTATGCTTCCCATTTTTCCTCCCTTTTTTATTTTCATGCCTTGCTTCTCTTTTTTCTGCATTTTCCTGCCGTTGCTTCATTTTTTATTGTTACTCTGCTTTTATGTCTCCGTCTGCTGTTCCTCTTTATTCTTGTCTCTTTTTATTATTCCTCTCTTTTTTCTTTCTATTTGTATTCCAATTTACTGTCTTTCTTTCTATTATTTCGTCCCCTAATTTTGGATCCTTACTGTCTCTCTTTTTATTTTTGCTCAATTATTTCACTTGTTGTCTTCGCTTCCTTACACAATTGTATGTATAACGTTAACGTCTATTTCTCTACATTTTTTCTCCTTTACTGATTCTCTTTCTTATTTTGTAATAATTTCGTCACGTTCCCCTAACTTTCTGGTTTTGCTCGATTCCTATTTTTTTAAATTTTCCTTGGCCTTCAGCGTCTCCTTTTCTCTCCGCCTGCGCTTGTTCGTCTCACTCTTTCGTGTCCGATCGTCTTGTCCTCTCTGTATGCTATCTTACAATGTCTCGGTGCCTCTTTTCTCCTCTTTCATTCTCCTCTTCTACTTCTCTCTCTTTCCATTGTTTGTCTCATGCTATACTCTACTGTGTATGTTTTAATGGCAAATAAATTATTATTATTGTCTTTTTCTGTAGTTCCTTTCCTCTTTTATCTCCTTCCATTTCCCCCTTTTCTCATCTCCTGCCTCCTTTACTCATTTTCCGTACATTTCCTATCTTTCAGATCCCCCCTGTACCTCATTATTTTAGGAATTTCTTCCTCATATTCTCCCCTGTCTATTGATCATCTCTCCTCCGTCTTCTCTTCCTCACTCTGTAATTTGTGTTCCATTAAATGATTGCGAAATTCGAGACCAGGCTGCATTTGCCATTAAAAAAAAACAGGCGGTAATCATACTTGAAGCCACATAAGGTTTTTGGTTGGCATAAAAAAAAAATTATTCCGGGCTTGTCATTCCAAAGGAAGAAGATGGAAGGATACGGAAGAAGACATCTAGAGAGTGAGAGGGAGGAAGAGGGAAAGGGACAGGGAGTGATGGAGAGAGGAGGGGAAAAGGGAAAGTCAGAGGTCCAGTGACTGTCACATTCCTTTGCACATCATCTCAATATAGTAATCTATGACTTTTCATATCCCACATCACCTACATGCATTATTCACAATATAGTATAGAGACACTGAGGAGGAAAAGGGGATTCATCTGTATGGGGACAACACCCTTGGAATGCTTTACCTATCAATGGCCTCACAATTCACTAGCAATCCCCACTTCAGACTCATATCCCAAATAGTGCCAAAAAAAAGGACATTTTATTATATACCCATGATTCCTCTGTATTGTGAGTAGACCAAACGTAATACCTGGAGTTATCGCATCTTCACACCCAAACTATATCCTCCCGTCTATACTCGCCTTCTCTCCCCTATAAAATTGTCTATGTCAACCTGTCAACATATTCACTTTCATATGTACTACTGCGGACGCTGGAGGGAAAGTAAAAAAAAGCAAGTGCAAAAAGGAGAAAGTTATTTGCCTTCTCTGATGCCAAAACATCCCTCCTTTTTCCAAACTGGTGAACTTTCTTCTCCCACACACACAATTGCACGGCCAGCGTACATAAGTTGGGGAATAAAAAAATATATATAAAAAAATGAACCATGCATTTCACATTCTTGAACCACCCTTCCAGTTTCGTGGGTCCTTAAATATTCAAATCGATACCGGCCAAAAAAATATTCTACCTTTGATTATTCCCACAAGGAACGGACGTCAAGTGAGTAATTGAAAACCTATAATTATCCTTAAAAGTTCTTTGAAGCTGGGCGGTTCCACCTTCTATATTACCTCCGAACCCACGTGAGTTTCTGTTTAAGTCAACTTTTTATCGTAGTGTTTTTTTTCTACTGTTGCAAAAATAAGACTTGAGAGCATGTTTTCTTTCTGGAGTAAGAGCCACGTGTGCCTTATTTACCTTATATACACGGAGAGAGAATTTGCGTATGCAAATAATATTTATTAGAGATGGGACACGTCATATTTGATAAAATAATACTACGATTCACAACCCACACTATTCAGAGAGTTTCGACAGAGGGAAGTCAAAGAAAGAGAAAGAAAGGTAAATGTTAGAAATACAGAAAAGACAAGTAAGAGTTCAGGGAGACGGAAGCAAGATACAGAGACAACCCAACAAACATGGGAGAGAGAAATGAGATGGTGTTTCAAGGGAAGAGAGAGAAAGAGAAGGAAAAGAGAGTAATAATATAAAAATACGCCGAGGAGGTTTAAAAAACCAAAATAAAGGGAAGAAATGAGAAAATGGGGAAACAAAAATAAAAAGAGAGGCGAAAAAAATCAAGATGCAGGAAAAGTCCAGTGAAGGAAGAACATAGAGAATGAAAAGGAGAAAGTAAAAGTGAAGAACAGGGAGGGAAAACGAAAAAGAAAAAGGAGCAACAAAGAGAGAGAAATAGGGAATAAAATGAAATAAAACTGAGAGAGAATGAAAGAAAAACGCAGTAAACGCGAGGCAAAAAAGCAGGGAGACGAGAAAAAAGAAATGAGAAAGAGAGACAAAATGGAGGGAGAAAGTGAGATGAAATTAGAGAAATCATGAGAACAAGGAGGGCGACGGCGTAAGAAATGAAACTAAAAAAAAAGCGCAAGAAAAAAGACAGCAAACGGAAAGAGCAAAAAGTGGCTAGCAAAGAGAAAACACAAGAAAAGCGACTAACAAAGAGAAAGCGCAAGAAAAGTGACTAACAAAGAGAAAGTGCAATAAAAGTGACTGACAAAGAGAAAACACAATAAAAGCGATTATCAAAGAGCAAGCGCAAGAAAAGCGACTAACAAAGAGAAAGCGCAAGAATAAAGACTAACAAAGAGAAAGAAAGTGGTGAGCGTATATTCAAGCAGGAATGGGGAGAGAGAAAACGCGGGAAATTAAAAAGAAAAAATCAAATCAGTTTGAAAGTAAATTGAGAAGGGTGGTACTAGAAAGTGTAGAGCTATATACACGAAGAAAGAGAAAGCTCAAGATTCAAGAAGAGAGAACTCAGGAAAAAAGTAGTGGAGAAAGCGAGACAGGTTTGATATGTGGCAATGTGTACATTTCCTACACTGATGGTGTTACGAGCTATTTTTTTCTATTTCCTCTGACGCCGTTTTGATTTACGCACATTGTAATTTCCCCAAGACTCCATCATCATAAATAGAATCTTAATAATAAATATGTGTCAGTGTTCCCATGTTCCATCTTTTTTTTGCAAGTTTCTTTTTCTCCTACGAATGTATTTTTCCTTCTTTCCTTTCCTTCCTTTCCATGTACCGTACCTATACAATCATCGTTTGTCCAAAAAAGGAAAGGGGAAAAAAAGTCGGTATGTTGCGTGAATTACTAGTTGTGTGTGTGTGGCAACTATAACCCAATATGAGAGGACTGCCGTGGTTACAATGGGAAGGGAGGTTCTGTTTGTACCAGCACTAGAGCGGCAGTTCCTGTTGTTTTGTGAGCACGCGGAACCCTCCCGGGGTTGCATGCATTTATTATTTTACTGCTACAGGCTACGTGAATTATTAGCTACATTTTCAAAGCCATTTTCTTGTGTCTAGTAAGCAAAAAGCAGTAGAAAGTGGAGCCAAAAGAGATGGACGAAGAAAAGTTGAGAAAAAGAGAAGACCCGCGAAAGGAAGGAAAGCTCAGAGAGATGCAGAGAAAATGAGAAATATGGAGACGACCAACACGGAGAGAAAGGCAGAGCGAGAGAGAGAAAGAAAGATACATGTACTTCATCCTACCCTTAAAGACTTAGTTAGGGCTTGGGTCTTAATTTAAGCATAAACAAAATTATAAGTGAAATGGTTACTTGGTATAAAATATTTTTTGCGTGCAAGCTTTTGCGGGTCTTTTTGGTATATAACTCATATAAGTTTATACTTAGTCTCAGATTATTTCACACAATTTGGTGGTGAGCTGCTGGTGTCTGTCTCCTGTAAATATTTTTATTGCCGGAACAAATAAAAATAATCTCGTGTCATAAATTTTATCCTCTTTACTCACTCACACATTATGCGCGGGTTTTAACTTCCTTTTTATTTCCATTCAAATCCTCCTTTTATTCCCTTTTTTCTCTCCTCTCATTCCACGCCAAGGTTTGTGGGATCTTCCGGAATGGAAGATAGAAAAAAATGGGGAATGTGCGTGGGCCTTAATTCCCATTTGGGCTAGGGGACTATCCTATCCCAATATGTGGGTAGAGACCCTTTTTTTCCTGGTTGGATGGTGGAAGCATGGAATCAAAATTATTTGAAGGCAATTCATTAGTCATTTCACACCTGTTTTGGATGTGTTTATACGGAAAGGAAATAAATGGGCGTTTATTGACAAAAGCTGACATTTCCACCTTTTGGATATGCTTCAATCTGGATGGTATATTCTTTCTTGTTCAAAACGAAAATCATGATCAAGTCTATGCGCCCGGCAAGGTGAAAGTTGTTTATCATGTCAATCTTCCTATATAAATGTTTTTTTTGTATACTCTCACCTTTTCATCGAGTTTTGGACAATGACAGGGAAATGTCTTTCAGGTGTCAGCCAAATCTCGGGGACGCAATGGGTAGTGAGTTTACGAAATACGGGATTGAGTAGCCATTAGTTATGCTTGGTGATGAAAAAGTTTTTCCTCGCCTCATTCTGTCTCCGAAAACATAATAAGACGTGGCTGATTCGCTTCGCACATCGATGCACTCCAATTGATATTTTCTTTAGGATTGATGGACACGAGCAAACAGGGAAGGGAATTGAATTCATTTTTTTTTCGTTTCTCATTATTGTTATTTTATTTTTCCTTATTTTTCCATCGTTCTGTATTTTCCTTCATATAAGTATATTCCTCTTTTATCTCATGCTTTCTCTTTATTTCTCGCACACTTTTTCTCTATTTAATTCTCCCATGCTTTCTTTTTATTTCTCTCATGTTTTCTCTTTATTTCTTTTACGCTTTTCTCCTTTTATTTCTCTCACGTGTTTTTCTCCTTCGATTTCTCTCATTCTTACTGCTTACTTCTCACCCTTTTTCTCCTTCGATTTCTCTCATTCTTTCTGCTTACTTCTCACGCTTTTTCTCTTTTGATTTCTGTCATGCTTTGTATTTATTTCTCTCGCGCTTTTTCTCTTTTGCTTTCTGTCATGCTGTGTATTTATTTCTCTCTCGCTTTTCATTTTATTTATGTCATGTGTTCTCTTTATTTCTGTTACCCTTTTTCTCTTTCTCTCATGATTTCTATACTTTTTTCCACTTATTTCTCTAATACTTGTTCTGTTTGTATTTTGCTCACGCTGTCTGGTATACATATTTTGTCTTCGTATTTCTGCTATGCTTTCTCATTATTTATGTCGGTTATACTTTCACTCTCTTTATTCCTGTTATACATACTTCGTCACTCGTTATTTGTCCTATACTTCCTCTTTATTTCCCTTCCACTTTTCCTTACGTATTCGCTGTCAACATCTTCATTATATTCTCTTTCATCCCAATTGTCTCTGCGTCGTTTCTATCCTGTTCTTCCCTCCCTACCACCCGACACTATGTCTTAAGCCTTCATTTCTTTCTGTCTTTTATCCATCCCGCAGTTGCCGAGTCCATCCAATTGCCTTTCTTTTCAATTTATTCCTTCATACATGTCCTAATACAGGCGGCAGACTTAGAAAAATATGCATAATGGAGAGAAAAGGCAGAAAAATGTCGTAGGAATTGGATAAATTGGAATGGTCGTCAAAGTAGGGGTAGTAAATATTAGTGTGCCAGTGAACTGCTGTGAATGTAGGAGTAGTCTTGCCTATAGGACACAAGGAGAATCCTTTCATCAATAAATAATAGTGACTGTGACAAAGGATGTAAGTTTTGCGACAGACAGATGGAAAGAAAAACAGCATGGTGTTGCGAAAGGATGGGAAAAGTTCCATTTTCTCCCATTCGTACAGACGCATACGAGGCAATAGCAATTATGTAAGCGAAAAGTCCGGCGATGTAAATACGCCAGTATGTACATACATCCATATCCTGACGATTCATTCTCACGACGTGTGTACAGCCTCTTTCCCTACATAAATAATATACTATATCCCATTACTACCGGCAGAAGGGTGCCGTTTCAACCAAGTGTGAATCCATTTTTCATTTTTTTTGCTCCTCTCTTTTACTTTTCACAAAAAGAAAGCGTAGGAGGAAGACCTAGCAATGGAGGGCATACCCACGTCAATTAAAAGGGCATTTGGTGAGCGATTTGCAGGGGCTAATGTCATAGATCTTCGGTATTGGACCTTTATTATTTGCCTACTTTTGCCGAAATTTCGTACATTTAACTCTTTCAGTTGTGATCTAACCCTTTACTTCCTCTCACCAAAGTTCACATTCATACGGATTTTAGTGCCAATTTATTAATGGAACGATTTCAACAGATGGGGAGAAATAAATGGGTGCAAATGGTAGTATACGACTCTCATCTTTAGACGTTAAGGAACGAATTTAAAGCATAAAGATTAAAAAAAAAAAAGTAGGGACGAAATATATTAGGATAGTAAGATCGATGAAATAGTGAGTGCTGGAAATTCAGGTCCAGAGGAAAAAAGTAAGAGATGCAAATAGAGAGAGAAAAAGACAAAAACTGAGACGAAAAACATAACGAAATTGAAATGAAACGAGAGAAATGAACAAGAAAAGGATGTAAGATCTTACGGACGCATACAGAAAGATATAAATAATGAAAATAGAGTGGAAGAAAGATATAAGAACGAAAGAGTCAGATAAAAAATAAAAAGAGACAAAAAAGACGAGAGAAAGCGAGAATAACATGAAAGAGAGAGAAAACGAAAATAAAAAGAAAGAGTAAAAAAAGACAAGAGAGAAAGAGGCAAGAAAAGGCAAGAGAGAAAAAGACAAGAAAAAGCAGGCGAGGAAACGACAAGAAAAAGCAAGAGAGAAAAAGCAGGCGAGGAAACGACAGAAAAAGCAAGAGAGAAAAAGAAAAGAAAAAGCAAGGGGCAAAGAGACAAGAAAAAGCAAGAGCCAACAAAGTGAACTGACAGAAAAATATGAAGAAAAAATATAAACAAACGAGAAAATTAGCCAAAGTAAAAGTGCATATACTGACCTAAAAGAAAAAAGACTTAAAAAGACTGGAAGAGACAGCAATAAATATTCAAAAAGCGAATAAAACAATGAATGGAAATGATGGAAGAAAAATTAATAAATCCAGACGAAAAAAGAGACAAAATGTTAAGGAAATTTAGGAAATCTCCTTGAAATTGGAACTCATACCCGTTTAGAACTGCCCCCTATCCTCTGCAAGTACAGGGAAAGGATTAAATAATGTTTCCAGGGCATGCATTGTCTACTTACTTTGAGCACGTCCAGATGAGCCTCGTGGTATTGTATGATGTAAGGAAAGATGAGATTTTTTTCGTTCAAAAAATGTGTCAGTGCCGGGATATACGTATACATAAAGCATACATACCTATACAAACGTATGCCATATCTATACACCTCTAATGCCTACGACATGGTCGGTACAAAGTGCCTTTATGGGAATAACGAGAGCATTCGGGTGGGTGAATGGGTGAGGAGTTAGGCAAATGAAAACACGCTTTTTTCCCTCCATTAATAAAATCTTACATGTGTCCGGAAAAATAAATATAAACGTTTCTTGGGACATGTCGTCAAGAATAATGTCTTCAATTGTGTCACGCCAACTCGGAAAATTGTCTTTGAATGTAATCCCAATGGCCTGCTCTTGGATGTCGTCGACCAGAATGTATGTATACATATGTATATACGTGAAATAAATGTACATAATATAGGTATATAACCCTGTCTTCCACCCAATTTTTCTCTTCTCATTTCTTCGCACTCCCACCCAATTCTTCCCCTCTCGGCGGGGATGGCTGAGTAGGCGAGGGGGGACAGAAAGGGAATTTAGAGGAGCAATGACCATCAAAAAAGATACATTTTTCTATATAAAAAACGAAATGCCAGAACTTGATTACTCCCAAATAGAGAAGTATCTTTTATATATTTTTTTGTTGCCAATCTTCCATCAGACGAACACAAAGAGGTGCGCCCAAAGATAATAAATAACAATCACTTTTCCTATTTCCAAGCCTTATTCCACCACCCAAAATATTTTTTCTTGGTATGTATTTATCCCCACATTTGTGAAAGCCCTGGAATTCGCCCAGTCAACTAAACATGAGAAAAATACGGAAAGAAATGCCACAAAAATGGATACAAGGAAAGTGCAATAGAAATGACACAACCTCCAATTTAATTTCCAAAAATTCCTGGATTAATCAAAGGAAATTCTCACAGGGAAATATCCTTTTAAATGAAGGACCATGTACAGATGAAAAAAAGAGGAAAGACACAAAAAGAAAGTAATGATGCCATTCACACACTACCACCACAAAGAGTGCATACAATAAAAAAAAAGATATGCATGCACGTGACATCTCTCACGGTATTTGTTTGGAAAAGTTCAAGTTGCCTGCATCTGTTTTGTCTAGAATGCCAGAGTTTTTTTTCCTTTGGTGGGGTTACTGAACGTTGGCAGTGGCTGGGAAAGGATGTAATACACCTTATATATGGTATGCTGGCAGGGGAGAAGAATCACTATAATTAGTTTCAGCCCTTCCATTTACCTTGGCGAGTAACCTCCAGGAACGTCCTCCCCCTCCGACCCCGCCTCCTCCTCACCCACACTAATGAATATAGTAAAAGGGTCCAACCCCCTTTGGAATAGAGCTTTCTGCCCCATTCAAAAAGTGGTGAATAGTAGGGCCATTGGTCCATTATAAGGCTACCCGGGTCTGCATTTAAACATACGTGGTTATAGTGTATCTATAGGTATTGGTGTATGTCTATACGTATGTAGGCAAAGGAACTTGAAGACAAAAAAAAATAGTTTGTTGTAACCGGGTCCATATAGAAGAGGCTGTGGGCCTGACACATTGTTTTACTATCTCTTCTCCTCCTTCGCATCTTTTAAGAATGCAATAGTAAGTTGGGAAAATCATTTTCTTCCCACACCACATTCACACACTTTGTCGACATACAGAAAAGTATGAAAGAGAGAGGGGCGAAAATATCAAAAGAGAAACATGAGAGAGCAAAAGAACCAGAAACAAATAAGAAAGTGAGAGGAAGTGGGAGAGAAAGCAACGAGAAAGGAAAGAGGGACTGTAAATGTCGAGAAAAAGAGAGAAAGCAGCTCGGAGAAAGCGAGAAAATAGCCGAGAAAAAGCTAAGAGAAGTAAGTAGCCGAGACAATTATGGCAAGCAGCTGCGATAAAGACAGAGAAAGGAGCTGAGCTAAAGAGAGAGAAAGCAGTTGCGATAAAGGGAGAGAAAACAACAGAAATAAAGGAAGAGAACGCAGCATAAATAAATGGGAGAGAAAGCAACTCCAATGAAAGAAGAGAAAGCAACTCAAATAAAAAAGAGAAAGCAACTTAAACAAAAGAAGAAAAAACAACTCAGACAAAAGAGAGAAGACAGCACTAAACGAAAGAGAAAGCATCTGAGATAAAAGAGAGAAGACAACACTACAAGAAAGAGAAAGCAAAATAAAATGCTAGTAAAAGAATGCAAAAAAATATGGACAAGAATAACGAGAGACAAGAGATTTAAACATGATGCGAACTCGGACAAGAGAAATAAATTGGATATTACCCAGATAAAAGAGGGAATGAGAATATTAGAGAACAAAACCGAAGGAAAAAGGGACACAAAGACAAGAGTAAGAGTGCCAGCAAAAAATAGGAAGGGGAGAGTAGAAAATAATTCGGAAGCTGAAATAATTCCTTTTACACCCCCAAATCCGGCGAATATGTCATTGTGAAGGGAAAAAAGAAGGGAACAATGACGAAGTTATATTGGGAAAATATGTGAGAGAATAAGGAAAAAGAAGTTAGAAGAGGCGAGACAGAAAGAATGGAGGGGAGAGGGGGAGAGAGGGAGGGAGGAAGAGAGAGAGCAAGTGAGAGAGACACTAAGTGTGAGAGGGAGAGCGGCAACAATTTGCCCAAAGTCATTAGCTGGAGTCAGATGATGATGTAGAAAGAAGAAAGAACGGACAGAATGAATGAGAGATAGTTAGGGAGAGCAATAGTCTCCTCCTAACTACTTTAAAAGCTATCTTCTCCACCAAACAACCACTGCACACACTGAGCTTCTCCCGTTTCCCAAAGACAAAGAAATAGAGAGAGAGTCTCTGTGTGCAAAGAGGGGGGTGTAGAGAGTGAAAGAAGAAAAGAGACAGAACGAGAGGGAAAGAGAGAGAAAGAGAGAGAGAAAGAGGGATAGAAAGAGTGAAAGTGAGAGCACATTTTCTCCTGAGTGAAGATAAGACCTATAAAAACTAACTTACCACCAACCACCAAGCCCACAGTGCCATCACCACGTTTACATTATGAAAATCTTTGCTTTGTGTACTTACACGCACACACACACATTCTTAAGATCACAAAGTGGAGGATCCCAGCACCCACGATATCTTTTTTTGTGGCTGGTGAAAGTAGTACTATAGCGGTATAAGGGCTTTGTTAGGAGTGAGACTGCTCTTTGTCCTGCCCCATGTATGCACATACGTGGGGAATCCTCATAAAAAGAGAAATAATCATTTGTACTCTCATGTGGTTATATAGCACTTATCTAAATCTAGTGTGAATATAGAGGTCCCCTTTAATTGGTGTACTTATTACCATCATAATAATTTTTTCTTTCTTTCTACTCCCTCCTCTTTTATGGGTGGCATAAGTATCCACGGTGTATCTAATGCTTCCCTGCACATGTTGGTGGTGATGGTGAGGGGGGATACAATGTTTGTGAATGAGACTGAGCTTTCCTTTCTTTAAATAACTTTTTCCACTCTCTCCTTCTTAATACCCGTTGGTGGGATCTACCCACCAAGAATGGCTCAATGGCTGTCATGACTAAAAATAAAATACATGAGGGGGTGGGAAGAAAAGTTTCCTTCAACTTCATCCTAGGTCAATTATTAAGGGTTCACAGAGGAAATTAATCCCTCTCTTTTCTCTTTGTCTCTCTCTCTCTCCTTCTTTCATTTCTCTCTCTCACGACTTCTTCTAAAACAATTAATCGAATCTCCGTGGAACTATTAGGATGTATCTTTTTCTTCTGATCTTTTTCTATGATATTAGTTTTCCCACGCAGTTTTTTTTTTTTGCAAGTTCTGTAAGACCCATGGGGAAAGGGGTAAAATGTGACAAATAATGAGAACTGTAGTGCTTCCGCCATTCTGCTTTTTTTCTGGCGCTACCACATATCAGAGGTCATTTAAGGATTAAAATTCCCCCCCCCCAAAGTAATATTTTGCTGACACGATATTTAATGTAGGTTTTCAGTCCCGCGTTTTGGCCATGCCTTAACATTTGACCAATAATCTGGGTAGACATTCTCCAAACACTAAAAAAAATCCTTTGAAATAATTCCCTAATTTAGTTGAATAGAACGTCCGCATAATTCTTACATGGCTGGATTGTTACTGGCATTTGGATGAGTGGTTTAAAATGTAAACGTGATGCTTTGTATTTACCCCCAAATATTTTTTTGCTGATCATCGCAACGTGTCAATTCCCATGACCCTAAAACGTGTTTGAATGCATGGAGTATATATTTTTTGAACTGGCTTAATTGCTCCTTCTAGCGTCGTACAGCTACCATCATGGATCCCTAATGATCTTCCCGGTGTTGTTTGAATACAATTGGGGTTAACAAGGTGTATAGCTCTATGCAAAATTGGCATGGATGCACCGGAGTGTAACATTGGCGTGATAGTACTTGTATTATATAGCCCTGTATTATTATAAAAGAAATGGGTAGTGGCTTACCAGCTTATCTTCGATGAGCCCCACGCGGCAGTCTAAATGAGTACGCTCTCCCTCCCGAACGGTGACATTCACAGGATTCTCCTCAAAATGTGGACCCCATGGGTGGTTGTGATGATGATGTCTGCTCCAGGACCACAAAATATAGGGAGAGACAAAAAAGAGAGAAGCTAAGCATGAGTTTTTCTGACAGATTTGGTCCTCCCCACACAACAATTATTTTTGCTAGGTGGGATAAAATCACACCAATACTAATAGTGAAGCATACATGACAGATTTTTTGGCGGGTATTCCCATTTACAGGCTTTATGGAGGACCTTTTACATTGGTTATACGGGAACATTTGCACACTGTTGTATATAGAACCTTTTACACATTTTATATGGGACCTTTTACACTTGTTATATGGGAGCATTTACACATTTTATATGGGACCTTTTATCACACACATTTTATATGGGAGAATGCCTTTCTACTGAGCATTTTATATAACCGTTTATACATTTCATGTAAGGACACTTATACATTTACCAATATAGCAAAATTTATATGCATTTAATATAAATACAGCACCATTTATATACATTTAGATAGAACCTTTTATTCCTTTTATATAGAACATTTTATACATTTTACGTAAGGACATTTATGTATTTAATAGAGCAAAATTTATTTGCAGTTAATATAAATATAGCACCATTTGTACACATTTTATATAGGATCATATATACACTTGGTGAATGTACATATATGACATTCTTTCCATGTCACTAAACGTATGTGTATAATTGTGTACTCCTGTAAATAATTTATATCCACATGAATTGTTAATATCAAATCTGACGGTGGAATGAGCCCTTACAATTCCCGCTCTTTCTCTCACAATCTAATTATCGAATGGTGCATTGGGGAAAGGGTCTGACCCGGACGACAAAGAGCCCCATAAGTTTAATAGGAATCGTCCCAATTAATGAAGATGTGCATTACCCTCACAACAGAAGCACCATGAAGTATTGTAGGATTCAGCCACCGTGAATTATTTCCTGTGTATTCAAATACAAATTGTTCGTTCAATCCTGGTAACTCTCATTGTGTAGTAGCTCCTGTTTTTTTATACGTACCCCCCACCTATATATTTTTTCTTGGCCTTTGTCTATATATAAGGGAATCACATGTCACTGGTGTGAACAAGACCTTTCCTCTTACCAACCTCTTTTCATCCAGATAAATGGTAAAAGTTTTCAATGTTTCCCCATGTCTGACACTTTTGAATTTTCAAATGATTTTACAACCTTTGGTGGTTGAGGGGGAGAAAGGGAAAGTTTTAGATACACTTTTGTGTACTTTGGGGAATCTCCTCCACTCCATGCAAAGTAATGGAGCTTTCACACAAGCAAATGACATTTCCTCTCCTTCCTTTTTTTCTTTGATGTGCTTATAACCGTGAACAAGTTATTCCATTGCGGGTCTACCCCTTTCCTCCCGCCACTTTCACCATCTTTCGTACGGAAACTTAATATAGCATAAGGCATAGCTTACTAAGGGACAAATCCACGTATAAATTTCACCTTGTATTGTGTTCCCCCAAAAAGCTTCTACATGTGATTTTCACCATACAAAATGGGAAAAATGAGCGGGTGAGAAAATAACCTTTTCCAGTGGACACATCCTAATATAGTGTTTTTTTCAAAAACAAATTATGGGCAGAACACCAAAAGAAATCACACCACCATTTCACTGTGATTACCCAATGAATTAAATTGAAAGGAGACAACATGCTACTTGTGAGGATGGGAAAAGAAGAGAAAGTATTGGGGTCAAAAGAAGATGGGTTTTTTGGAGGAAGAAAAAAACATTTTTTTTTAATTTCCTTCCAAGACCCGTACTTATACTGTGTGCCCAGACTTGAAGAGAATGAATTGAAGAAGGGGAGGGGAAAGGCTTGGTGAGTTAAGTAGACGCCGGAGTAGGTTCAATGAGTAGGTAAATGGGATGGGAGTGCCACTTCCAGGATTAAGTGGGTTAAGGGCTGTGGTGATGAAAAATAGAGGGGAGTGCATGGAGGAAATGGGAGAGAGAGAGAGAGAGAGAGAGAGAGAGAGAAGAAAGAGTGCTTCACAGAGGGGAGAGTGATGAGAAAATTGCTGGTATTTAACATCCTTGGCAAGGAGAGAATGAGAAAGAGAAAACTGTCAGACGAAGGAACACAGACTACGCGTTGAGAATATGACGCCCAGAGATTATACAGAATTATATTATGTACGAAAGTACAACAAACATAAGAGCAAGGAGACAAGGAACAAGTTATAGGTTGTAGAAAAACGATAGCAAGAAAAGAAAAACAAAAATACAAAGACAGCAATAAAAACTCGAACAAGAGAAAGGACAACAAATGGAGAAAGCGAGAAGGGAAAGCCTAATCAGGACACAAGGAAGGGTAAAATAACGAGAAAAGAAAAACCAAAGGCAATAAGAAAAGTAAATATGAAGAGAAAACGAGTGAAAGAAAGAAATTAAACCAGAAAATAAGAGAAAGCAAGAAAGGAAAACCAAAGCAAAATTAAGACAAAGTAAGAAAAGAAAACCAAAGACAAAATTAAGAGAAAGCAAGAAAAGAAAACCAAAGAAAAAATTAAGAGAAAGCAAGAAAAGAAAACTAAAGAAAAAAGAAAAGAAAAGAAAAGAAAGGAAAACAAAGCAAAAGAAAGCCAGAAAAGAAAGCAGAACAAAAAAGAAGAGAAAGCAAGAAAAAAACAAAAGAAAAAAGAAGAGAAAGCAAGAAAAAAACAAAAGAAAAAAGAAGAGAAAGCAAGAAAAGAAAAAAGAAGAGAAAGCAAGAAAAGAAAACCAAAGAAAAAATTAAGAGAAAGCAAGAAAAGAAAACAAAAAAAGGAAAGAAAAGAAAAGAAAACAAAGGAAAACAAAGCAAAAGAAAGCCAGAAAAGAAAACAGAAGAAAAAAGAAGAGAAAGCAAGAAAAAAACAAAAGAAAAAAGAAGAGAAAGCAAGAAAATAAAAAAGAAGAGAAAGCAAGAAAAGAAAGAAGAAGAGAAAGCAAGAAAAGAAAACAAAAGAAAAAAGAAGAGAAAGCAAGAAAAGAAAAAAGAAGAGAAAGCAAGAAAAGAAAAAAGAAGAGAAAGCAAGAAAAGAAAAGAAAAGAAAAAAGAAGAGAAAGCAAGAAAAGGAAAGAAAAGAAAAAAGAAGAGAAGGCAAGAAAAGAAAAGAAAAAAGAAGAGAAAGCAAGAAAAGAAAACAAAAGAAAAAATATCAGTAAACACAAACGGTAAAAGCGGAAAAAGAAAACAGGAGACAAAGATAAATGAAAAAACGAAAAATATATTAGATATGGAGGAAAGACACAGGAAACAAGCAGAAAAATATATGAAATGTAGGAAGTCAGAGCAAGTAAATACGACAGAACAATGTGGAGAAAAAGGGGAAAGTAATAAAAAAATACAAACAAGACGCAAAGAGAGAAGAAAGAAAAATTATACAAAAAAGAGATAACGAGGTACAAAGGAGAAATAGACAAAAAATACGAACAGATACGAAAAAGGGGAGTTAGACACCGTAGTAAAGAGACAAAAGGAAAATAGACCAAAAAGAAGAAAAGGGATCCACGGGGTAAAATATACAAAAGGAGCAGAAAAAAGCTGGTATTAATGGGTTAAAATTGCATAATAATAAAATGAGAAAAGAGAAAACTTTATGGAGAAATAGAACCAACATAGGAAAAAGAAAAGTGCCGAATTAGTACGGAGACGTAGGGAGGAGACGAGAAAGAGACATCGGACGATGGCAAAATAAATGGAGAGAGAGAAAGTCTCCAAATGAATATGAGAGGGATGAGGTTAAAATAGCTGGAGGAGGGGCTGGATAATACTATGTGTACAGGACTTATCCAGCGGTGGCGATGGTGGTGATGGGTCGTGAGGGAAAGTACCATAACAGTTTCATTAAAAGTCATTGCTTTCATGGACATGTAAGTAACGGACAGTGTGAGGGTCTCCATTTTGGGTGAGGGAGAATCAATGAATGCGCTTTTCTTAGCAGTAATTTGTAACCTGGAGAGTTTTACCCATGACTCTTCCCCTTCCACTGTATTATAATGATGCCTTATGTTGAGGGAAGTGAGCGATAAAGACTTATTTACGGCTGTAGTTCCTTGCCAAGACTTCTTTTTTGGTAATGCAGGCCACCTTCTTCAATAAATTTAACGTTGTTCAACCAAAGCCTCTTTCTTTCTTTTCTCCGTATTCCTTTCCTTTTTAGCCTATTTCTCCCTCTTCATCCCTACTTCCCTGCCCTTTTGTACCATGTCTCTCTCCCTATTCATTTCCTTTCATGACGTCTCTCACTCTCTCTCTCTCGCTTATTCTATCTATGAAAAAACGAGGGTATTTAGGTCCACCACCTTTTTTTTTCGTTTTGCAGAGCATGCAAAAAAAGATTTGTTTAGGGTTCTTTCTTTCTTTTTTTATTCATATGTATATACACATAGTCGTCCTTAAAAGCGTACGTGTGGGTGTGGAGAGGGAGAGCGCGGCTATGATTGTACATATCTTTGCCAAATGTCAATCTGTGAGGATTTCCTGCATTTAAGTGCGCACTTCCGATGCACAATGAACAGCCCGCGAAATTCCCCCGATTGCCTTTTCATTTCTCATGTTTTTCCTTCTCCATCTATATTTTTTCCCTTCGGTCTTACCATCATTTCCCTATTTATCTCTCTCACTGTTTTCCCTTCCCTCTCTCTCTCTCTCTCTCGCTATTTTCCCTTTTCTCGTTCGTAACATTTCCATATCTCTCGCTATTTTTCCTTCTCTCTCTCAATTTATACTCTCTCTCACACTCTCTCCCTGTCTTTCTCTCTCAATCTCTCCTTTCTTTCCGTCTCAATCTTTTTCTCCTTCTTTCTCTCTCTTTCTCTCTCTTTCTCCTTTCTCTCTCTTTCTCTCTCTTTCTCCTTTTTTCTCTCTCTATTTCTCCTACTTCTTCCTGTCTCCTGTTATTTCTCCCCTTGCTCTCTCTTCCTCTCTTGTTTTCTCCCTCTCTTTCTAGCTTTTTTTCTCCGTCTCTCTCGTCAATTCTCCTTCTTCTCTCCTTTCGCTCTTCCTTTCCGTCTGTTTCAAACTTTCTCTCTCTCCTGTCCTTCTGTCTTGCTCTTACTCTAAACCTTCTTTATCTGTCTCAATGTCTCTCGCTCTCCTTCTCTCTCTTTTTATTTCTCCCTCGCTCCAATTTTATCCTTCAGTCTTGCTCTTGTCTCTTTCTCTTTAACTCTTTCACTTGCTCTGGCGCACTTTCTCTCTCACTCTCTCGCTTTTTCCCTTTCTCCGTCTTACTCACTCTTTGTTTCCCACGGTTTTCTCTCACCTTCCGTCACTGTGTTTCCCTTTTTGCATCTCCTATCTTTTTCCCCTTCCTCCTTCTTTTCTATCTTGCTCTTCCTTTTCTCTTTTGCTGGTTCTTTCCCTCTCTTTCATATTCTTAGGTCTATTCCTGTCTCCCGATCCTCTGTGGTTGCGAAGGCTATGGGCCGCGTGCATAGGAGCATTTGGAGGGGAAAAGGGAGGCACATTTCCCATTCAGTTTCATTTTTACAAGCTCGAGCTTCCATTATCCCCGTAATGTGTCAATATTTAAGGCACTTGGCCGAAACTAAATGCTCTACATAGGCAGTGGGGGTAGCTTTACCTCGTAGAATCATATCCTTTTTGCTTTCTCCTCCTTTATAAAAATATTTTTACACTCAAGCTGTTAGCACTAATATGTAGGCTCTTTTCTAACCGGCTTTCACGCGTTTCCCTTTTTTTATCTGTGGGTTCTTTTTCCATCATCGACGATTGGAATGGGAGGCGTTTTTTGGATTTTCTCCCATAGTATCTTGCTTTTGCCACTTAGCTCCGTGGTGTGTATTGAAGCTTTTGCTCAATCTTAGGTGTGATATGAGCATTTATGATGGGTTTCGTTAGTTAATTAATTTCGGAAATACTTTTAATTGTATGCTGCTTTCTTTTACTTTTGATAGGTGACCTGTTTTTGGGATATTCTCTGTTTCTATCCACTTCGTATTTACATTACCTTTTATTTTCAATTAATTCGGGTTTGTCTGCCCTTGTCCCTTCCTATTTCTCCCCTTTAACTCCCGCATCTACCCATGGCGGTGTTGCAAGAGTCACATTAGGCTGATCTTGGATTCATATTTTGTCCCCCAAAGTGGATTTTGGCGGCGGTGGGTGCCAAGCAAAAGATTCGGGAGCAGACGCCTAAGAATAAGTATTACAGTGAGACATAATGCAAGAATCTCCGCCAACATACTCTCGTAAGTGGGATGTAGTATTCCCCATACAAAGCCACCCCCTCATATCCCCTTTATAGGAGGATATAGAACCTCTCCCGCCCCACTAGCTCATATCCAAGGTATTACTTTTATTATTATAATTCCAATCACAGGGTAAAATATCGTAAAAGTAAAGTAAAAGTGACTCCCAAGTACTTGGCAAACGAAGTAGGTGCTCCATATTTGTCCCTCCGTAGTACCTACCATTTCCATGAACGTGCATACAGAGGAATAAATGCTAAAAGAATTGGTGTGAAAAAGCCGGGGAACTTCCAACAAAAAAATAAAGGAAGTTTCCAAAGTAAAAAAAACATAAAGGAAACCCCCAAAAAATAGGGGAAACCTCCGAAAAATACAGAAAACTTCGAATAAAAAATAAAGGCAAACTACCAAAAAATACTACACGAGGAAGATGAATACTGGTCCCGTCCCATCTATGAGTGTTCCCATTATATATATTTTTTATTCTTCTACTGGAATTCTATGGAAGTCATTTGATGGGGAGCTCTATCCTGGTTGTCCCACATTGGGAAAAGGGGATAATGGAAGCAATTTTTTTAGGGAGGAAAGCAACATCTATGAACGAAATCTTCCCCAATAGCATATAGTGTGATCTGATTAGAGCTCTGTATCGGTTCCATTATTTTCAATTTGAACTTAAAATCGTAGTTGAAATGCAATTTTAGAGTCGGTATTTGGACAATATAATTCGGTTCAAAAATCAAGTTGCAAATAATACTATTTTTCATGTTCGTGTAATTAAAAGTTCCAATTTACTGTATTCATAATTGCACAAGGACTCTCGCAATTAACTCTCGCAATTAACTCTTACAATGAACTCTTGCAATGAAGTCTCGCAATGAACTCTCGCAATGAACTCTCGCAATGAACTCTCGCAAAGCGTGCTCAAAATGGAAACCAACAAGAGTTGCGAATTTAATTGGAACGTTTGAAATGAGAAAACCCATAAATTACATTTATTTCCGAATTCAATTGTGATTAGCATTCTGGTTTTTGTCCTAATAAGTGGGAAAGGGCTAACCAGTATGTTAAATAAAAATTGTAAATTTATAGCGGCCAACATAATTGAAAGAAGAAAAATACGAAAACAGTTAAAATTTAGTATGATTACCTTTTAATAAAACCATTTAGATTCAGCAAAAAAAAAAACTCAGAATGGAGCATGGTTTGAACTGAATTTAGAATCCGAACTCCAAAGTCAGCAGTTTAAATAAACAAGTAAAACAATGTCGAATATTTAAAAAAAAATACATAGTCATGTATCTATAGCTAAAATGTTTGAACTCGAAATTGAACTTGATCCCTAAATTAATATTCGCATATGGACGCCAAAATTGCCTTTAATACATCCAAAGGCATTTCGCCACTGCCGTAATCCGTGAAGACGAAACTCTATAAATTTCACTTTGAATGCACCTTTCCATTTGATCATACATATATATACTTTTACTCAAATCCCCGAGTCAAAGTAATTATACTTGTGTAAACATAATCTCATACATAAAAGCCTTTCTCTCCCATCTCCGTCCCACGGTGTAGACCTTTGGCGAGAAGGAGGTGGAGGAGGAAAAATAATCATGTGATAAAATAATGGAAATTCTACACACAAAAAGGATTTGACGGGGGTGAAGAGGAGTCGTAATAGCATTCTAACCTGAACTAATCTCATGCATTGTAAATAAGTCCAATGGCTCCTCTTTATTAATGCCATTCACGCATTGGGAATGTTCACACATACAACGCCCAACCTTTCTAATGCCTGTACATACGCTGTCCCACGGAAGACAAGGAGGAGAGATCTACGTGCTCAGAGACGACTTCCTCCTACATAACACCTTCTGTAGACGTATCAAGACTTCCCACACAAACTGGTTTAAGTTCATTTTTCAAAATCCAGCTTTTCTTCACAAAAATTACACCACGACCAAAAAGTATTCGTTTAGTTTAGACGAAGTCGTACGTATTGCATTAAAATTTCAAAAAACGTCTTCATGAAGACCATAATAGAGCCTGGTATATGGTGTCCTCTTTGGACAAAAGTACGTTTAGGACCTAACTCGGACTGTGTGGAGGCTAAATGAGCGTCTTAGTCCCAGATTTTGGATTGGAACTCGTCAGCCTGGGGAAGTTGAGGATGTGCATGGGTATAGATAAGTATGTAATGATGGTGAATGGAGAAATACCTTTGGGATTTCAGAGGAGAGCCGCACACACTTCTTGTCGTGAGCGAATGCCGCTATTCCTCTTTTACCACCACTTGCAGTAGTCGTACAGGGCCTGTCGAGGGCGACAAGGACCGCAGTGAATTCCCTCTCATCAGTCCTTTTCATTTACGGGCTCCCCTCCAACCCGTCACCCACAACGTTGTGAGTCGTCAAAGGGTATTTGTCACTCTTGTACCTACAAGGAGAGCTCCGTGCGAAACACATGTTTATTAAATGGCATTAAAGTCCTTCCTCTCCTTTCTCGCTCTTCCTCCATCTCCCCCTTGACTTTCCACTGATCTATACACGTCTCACCCTTTCTGGCCCTCCCTGACTCTCTTTTTACATCTCATTCTCTATCTTTCCCTGTCTGCGCCTTCCTCTTACAGATCTTGCCATGCCCCTTTCTCTGGGTTATTATACTTCCTTACATTTCTTTCCGTCTTCCTTCCTAGCTATTACCATCTATCTCTTGTTTTCATTATATTTTTCTCTCTTGTTCGTTTTTCTTCTCTCTCTCTCTGTCTTTCTCTCGTTTCTTTGTTCCCTCGTTTTGCACTCTTTTTCCTCTGTTTTCTCCATAGATTTCCTCTCTCTTTCTTTCTCTTTCTCCTTTCACTATTTCTTCCTCTTTTCTCTCGCTCGCATTAGAGGACTTTAGCACTCAGCGGTAAACACAAGCACAAAGGCGAACGTTTTTTAGTACGTTTTTAAACGGCAATTTTAATTTTGAACGTTCATTCAAACATTAAATAACTTGTTTCCTTTTACGTAAAATCAAGTGTACGAGGACAAGTGAACACATTCGGTGCTGGAATAAACAGCGGCGCGTCTATCGGAGCGGCCGAATTTAAATTTAGTATTTACGTTTGTGTTTGCGTTTAGCGGAGGACTTGTTAAAGTTCTCTATTATCTCTCTTGTATTCTTTCTATCGTTTTCCTCTCTCGCTTTTCTTATTTTTCTCTTTTTCCTCTCTTTTATTATTTTTCTCTTTTTCCTTTCTTTTCTTATTTTTCTCTTTTTCCTCTCTTGTTCCTCTCTTTTCTTATTTTTCTCTTTTTTCTCTCTTGTTCCTCTCTCTTTACTTATTTTTCGCTTTTCCTCTCTTTACTTATTTTTCTCTTTTCCTCTCTCTTAACTTATTTTTCTCTTTTTCCTCTCTCTTTACTTATTTTTCTATTTTCCCTCACTTTTCTTATTTTTCATGTTCTCCTCTCTTCTTGTTTTTCTCTTTTTCCACTCTATTTTATAATTTTTTTCTCTATTTTTTCTCACATTTTCACTCTCTTTCCCTCTGATTCCTTCTATTTATTCTCCTTGCTTTAAACATCCATCTTCGCTTGCCCATTCTTCTCTTTGTTCTTGTTCACATCTCTCCTTTTTTCGCCCTATCCGTATCCTTGCTCCATGTCTCTCTTTCTCCTTTTCAGATCCCCGTTCTCCCTCTCATACGTCCGTAATCCTTTCATTAGATCCTTGGTGATGCCAAACTGTAAAATTGCTGCTATTGGTGTCATGTTTCCCCCATCCGATTTAGCCCATCCAACAAGTACAAACTCCTCCCCCCGCGAAAAGTGTTGGGAGTTCCTACCCGTCTTGGAAGGCTCCTTGTCCGCACTCATTCACTTGGAGAGCAGGTGAATGGAATGACAGGAAGAAGAGCAGTAGTAACAACAACTTCTGGGCCAAGATCATCCTCAAGTGACAGGAAGGGGAGAGGAAGAAAGTGGATAGAGAATGAAAATTTACCGCTACATAACCATCAGAGAAGGCGAAAAGGAAGAAACAGTCGTGCAAAAAATAGTGACCCAATTCCCCTCCGTCTTCCTTTTCCTCGCACACACATGCCTGGAATGGTAGTTCCTAAAGAAAATTAGGCCTCCAGAAAGATATGTTGTGGGGGAAGTGGTGTGAGAAAGGGAAAGAATGAGGAACTTTTTTTATTTGTCGAGGATGATGGTGGGAACGCGACAGAAAGAGAAACTCTTGAATATAAAATACCGACAGACAGACAGAGAGAGAGAAAAATATATAGAGGACGCAGTTGGAGAAAACGATTATTAGGACGTGGTTCATACAATTTCTGCTGAGGGAGAGAGAAAATGGACAAAAATATAGTAAGGAACACAAAAAATAGAACGTTAACGAAAATCGAGAAAAAGTTTAAGATAAAATAGCCAGAGAGTAAAAGATCAAACAGAGTGAAACTCAAAGAAAATTGAGAGAGAGAGTGAAAGATAAAATAGAGAGAAAGTCCAAGAACATCGAGAGAAAGTAGGAGGTAAAATCTTGAGAAACTCAAAGATACAATATAGAGAAAGTAAAAGATAAAATCGAGAGAAAGTAAAAGACAAAATCGACAGAAAGTAAACGATCAAATCGAGAGAAAGTAAAATATAAAATCGAGAGAAAGTAAAATATAAAATCAAGAGAAAGTAAAAGACAAAATCGAAAGAAAGTAAAAGATAAAACCGACAGGAAATAAAACATAAAATCGAGAGAAAGTAAAAGACAAAATCGAAAGAAAGTAAAAGATAAAACCGAGAGAAAATAAAGGATAAAATTGGGAGAAAGTAAAAGATATAACCGAGAGAAAGTTCAAGAAAATCGAGAGAAAGTAAAAGACAAAATCGAAAGAAAGTAAAAGATAAAATCGAGAGCAAGTAAAAGATAAAATCGAAAGAAAGTAAAAGATAAAACCGAGAGAAAATAAAAGATGAAATTGGGAGAAATTAAAAGATAAAACCGAGAGAACGTAAAAGATAAAACCGAGAGAAAGTCCAAGAAACTCGAGAGATAGTAAACGATTAAATCGACAGAAATTCAAAGATACAATTAAGAGAAAGTAAAAGATAAAATCGACAGAAATTCAGAGATACAATTAAGAGAAAGTAAAAGATAAAATCGACAGAAATTCAGAGATACAATTGAGAGAAAGTCCAATAAAATCGAGTGAAAGTAAAAGAAAATCAAAAGAAAGTTAAAGATAAAATGGAGAGAAAGGCAGAGAAAATAGACAGAACATTCAGAGAAAATCAAAGAAAAAAGACAGAAAATCGAGCTAAAGTTAGAGAAAGTGAGAGGAAAAACAGATAAAAAGAAAGAGAGAGATGGATAAGAAATAGAAGACACACTGTTAATTGAATGACATAATAATCAAAGGGTTTTTTTTTCAAAGCCTACCAAACCATCCTTGATATATCAGCGCTCCCAGGCACGGAAAGATAACCAATTCGTTTTGTACACGTCATTCCTCCACATTGCCTCTCTCATAAGTATACCGAGCTCCCCATTTGTCCCACATGTCAATCTGACCAACGTATGCAGGAGTAAGTTACTATAAGTAAACAGTGTCAATAAAATTTAACAAGTATTTTTATTATTTGGGGTTTCCTAAAATTCATAGAGAAAAAAAATGTCCACACTATATCCACCCGGTTAAAAGGACTTACTCTAACTTTTCACTTGAAGAACCACTGAATATAAGAAAAAATCTTTCCCAGACGAAAACAAAAGTTCTATCTTTTTTTACGTAAGGAGTAAGTATATACAGATTGGAGAAGCTGGGAAAAGAAAGAGAAAGCAAGAGTGAGGGAGGAAAGGAGTAATAGAGAGAGAGAGACAACGAAGGGAGTCATAAAGCAGAAACTTGTTAGCAACTTTGGAGATAAGCTTTTGTTCTCAACATGTACTTATTCTGACTTAAGCCGAATCTACAGTATACTTTGCGTTTCATCATCACTTTTCTATTATTCGTGCTTCATGAATACCGTGGGCGCGAGCGTTTATAG
>JAQGBT010002123.1:0-26104 GCA_034698585.1 Disparrhopalites patrizii
CCCACCCCCTCCCCCCACCCCAGAAGAAGAGCCCGAGTTGGGAGGGGAAGATGAGGATGAAATGGAAGACGAGCCGGGAGAAATCCCTTTCTCCCGGCCTCCCCCTTCAACGCCCACTTTCTCCGGGAGGAAATCCCCATGATTGTTGCCACTTTTTGATCCACCCATTTCATCCACGTTTCTGCAAAACAAACCCATTTAACATTTAATATTCACATCATTCCCATTTCAAATGGGTCTCATTCAACTTGTACAATGAACGGCGAACCGGCGAAGAACGAGTCAAATTCTCCCGTGTATTGCTCATACACTCATAATGTATTTTTGTATTCGCCGTGTCACTCGTGCGCATGATTGTCCTTTGGAGCAAATGATAATTACACATTCAGAAGGATTCTAGGAGGAAACAATGGAGAAAAAGGAAGTGAACAGGCAAGTCTGAAGAGGGGGATTAAGAAAGGAATATTAAGAATTAAGAAAGGAATTAATATCGGGGGAAGAGCAGGTGTGCGACAAAGTGTTGTATGAGCCAGAGAAATTCTTCCCTCCATCTCAATCTTGTTTGTTTGGAGGGGAGGGAATCCTGAAAGAGGAAGACAGACGGAGAGGATGAGGGAGTAAGAGACAGGAGAAGATGTTGAGAAGAAAGGAGAGGAAAAGAGAGACTTATAGAGGAAAGATCCCTAAAATGGAATGAAGCATTCTCGGGACGAGGAAGAAGCATGATGACTACGTCCATGGGTGAGGGTTGTGGTTTATAAATAACAGTCATCATAATTTATAATAATAAATATCACAACCCCCTCTCCCTTTCTTCCCCATGAAGGAAGTTGAGTGGGGAGAAAAATGCCCTTTCCCTCTCTATTCCCTTCATACACCGAAGGACGGGAGGGGGAAAAAATTATACAGAACTCAAATGATTTGTAGACTTTTAGTAAGAGAGAGAGTGTGTCTCTATATTGAAGGAGAGAGGAAAATACAGAAAAAAAACTTTCCACGCGTATCTTATATACTTATTGTATGTATTATTTTGGTCTAAAACGTTCAAGAAAAGGAGGAGGGAAGGGAGTTTATCGGACGGGAAAGGGAGATAGAGAGAGATGAGGGAGGAAAGGAGCAAAGGAAGAGAAAAAGAGAGAGATTGAGAGAGAGAAAGAGCGAAAAAAGAGAGAGATTGAGAGAGAAAGAGCAAAGGAAGAGAGAGATTGAGGAAGGGAGAGAGCAAAGAAAGAGAGAGATTGAGGAAGAGAAAGAGGGAGAAGAAGAGATTGAGGAGAGAAAAGAGGGAAAGTTAGAAAGAAAAAGAGAGTGAGAGTGAGGGTGAAAAAGAGAGATAGAGAGTGAGGAAGGAAAAGAGTGAGAGTGAGGAAATGGAAGAGAGAGAGAGAGAGAGAGAGAGAGAGAGAGCGGCCTTTTCTCGAATATCCGTACAGATAGAGCCAGGAGAGGAAAGAGTGCGGGGAAGTTCCATCAGAAAAGTATTGGACCGTCTCACTGCCAGTGAATTGGGAGGGAGATGAAGGGGAAATAGAAGAGAAAAAGTGAGGCGGAGGAGGAGAGAAACAACAAGTATTATTCAAGTACAAAAAAAGTAGTAGAAGCCAAGTTCAAGCCTGAGTAAGTATGACAAGGAAGAATGGATTTTCCCTCAACGGACTTTGTATACATGATAGAGTAGGAAGAGATACATTGAAGAAATTGAAGATGAGAGAGCATTGACTCAAATGACATGAGAGAGTGGGAGGGAGAGTGAGAGGGAGATGGGGAGTATTACTTATTATGATTTTCTATTACACCAACAATCCCCATGGTTTCCTTACGGGCACTTGTTCCTCCACCCGCAAAACCTTCTTCAACTTTCCCTCAGCCTCAACCGCCAAAGCTTTCTTTCAAGTGATTTTTTTTCCTTCTTTTCCCCTTCCATTTCGTAAACATTATTTCCTCAAAACTCCCCACCATTCACTCACTTTCACCAATTGATGTCTAAGCACCATGCAAGCTCTGGAAAAGATTCCTGGGAGGGAAACAATGACTTAAAAACATGCTCAAAAATCGGAAACAGAGCGAAAATGGGGATGAGAGATCCAACGGGGAAATAGTTATTTGGACGCTGCAAATGGGAGGAAAATGCAATAAATCCAGAAAAGGCAGTATTTGGAACCCGTAAAGGAGTACAATACCAAGACGTTACACACATTGTAACCAAATTCTACAGCGAAAGGGAAAAGGACATCACACCAAGACGCGTGGAGCAACGTGAGAGCAGACAGAGAAGATTTCCGAAAACAAAGGAAGATTGTCAATAGAGATGAGAGAAGAAGAAGAAGCTGCAAAATACATCAATGGAAAGAATGAAAATAAGAATGGAAAAAGTACTGAATACAGACGAAGGATACTTGAGAAGGAGAAAGGCCGGGAAGAGAAAAGCCATCTAAAAGCACCGACATTTTGGGGACAAGAATCCTGGGAAACAAAAGGGAATTGATGGGAGAGTGAAAGATGTGGAGAAATATGTAGAACGATTCGGGAAATTCGAAATGAATGCGATAGTAAATGAAATAGGTGAAAGCCGCCCTTCACTTTCCACGAGTGCTCAAGGAATCGGAGGAGAAAGGGGATTCTTTTGCGTTTGGGAGGGAAAGATGCATGCTCTACATAGATTGAACAGAAGGATTGGCGCCAAGGAAATAAACACAAAGGCGGTATATGGAGATATGTATAGAACAAAAAAAAACGTATGGAAGAGACGAATAAAAACAAGGAAGACAAATCATGATGCAGAAAAAGTAAACAAAAAAATATAAAAAATAGAAGAAAAAATAGATGAATTAAGAAGAAGAAATAAGCAGAAAAATCGAAGAAAAAATAGATGAATTAAGAAGAAGAAATAAGCAGAAAAATCGAAGAAAAAATAGAAGAATAAATAAGAAGAAAAAATAAGAAGAAAAAATAAGGAGAAATAAGAAGAAAACATGAGAAGAAATAAGAAGAAAAAATAAGAAGAAAAAATGAGAAGAAATAAGAAGAAAAAACAAGAAGAAAAAATAAGAAGAAATAAGAAGAAAAAATAAGAAGAAAAAATAAGAAGAAAAAATAAGAAGAAGAAATAAGAAGAAGAAATAAGAAGAAGAAATAAGAAGAAGAAATAAGAAGAAGAAATAAGAAGAAAAAATAAGAAGAAGAAATAAGAAGAAAAAATAAGAAGAAGAAATAAGAAGAAGAAATAAGAAGAAAAAATAAGAAGAAAAAATAAGAAGAAGAAATAGGAAGAAACGACATTGTCTCAACAAGAAAAACTGGTCCCAAAGAGAAAATAAGTGAAAGGAGAGATTAACAATTAAAAATAGGTAGGAAGACGAACAAGTTTGAAGGACGGAAAGAGAATGGTATGAGAAAAATAAAAAAAGGATAATGAAGTAAAGAGAGACTCGAAAAAGTGAGAAAATAGAGATTAAGAGAGACGTAAAAGGGTGAAGACGAATGCTATAGCGGGGGAAAAAAGAGAAGAGAAATGGTATAGACGGAAGCCGAAGGAAAGTGAGAGACGATAAATTTCTTTTTGGAGGGATGTGAATGAAATTTATTATGTTGTCATTCTTGTCTAAAAGAGACGCAGAAATCATTTCGTTTTTTTTATCTCCTCCACAACCTCCTGCTCATGGAAGTATTTTGCTCCCTCACACAGTATCTGTACTTAGGCCTCCTCCAATATCTCTCTCATGCCGAACTTACATATCCCCAATGACTTGCACGCAATGCAAATGTGTGGCTTCTCACTCCGAAGTACACGAAGAGAGACTAAAAAAAAAGGATCTCCTCTTTCCTCACACTTTATTTTTCCACTGTTACCAAGTTACATGAAAACATTTCATCATGTATTTATGCGGACCTGTCACCATGCATTTTATTCCTTGACATTGTCATCATGGCGAGAAAAACGGGGATTCTTTACCACCATACACAAATACATGATATGTGCATGTATACAAATGGAGAGATTTACACCATTTGTCACAAATATTTTTGGGGAACGACAAAATAAAAGTCGACATGACGAGACGGATTACAAGAGGAGGCGAACAAATTGAATTTGTCTCAATTTTTCCCCGCTCTTCATCCCACACAATTTTTATCTTTCCACTTTGCATTTAGCGGGAGATTAACTTTTTTTCTCTATTTCCAAGTACAAGAAACAAAATTGAGGAGAAATTATCACGAAACGTCGGCCAAAATCAAAAGCTGAGTATCTTTCACACAACCCAAAAAGCCGCACTCGCATCCGGGATTTCCCATGAAAAATGATGACGGCTACTTTTTACTTGACAACGGAATTTTACTCCAACTTTTGTTCTTCGCCAACGGATCTGTTATTTTTTTTTAGAAAATAATTTCCTTACATTTTGTCGTGATTGAAGTGGTGATTATTATTACTATTACTAGAGCCCGGAACGGCATGTTTGGGTGAGTTGCCAAAGGGGTGATTGCCAGGCAGGGCTGCGGAGGACGAAGGGGATGCCGTGGATTTTTCAACTTCACTTCGGTGTGGATGATGATGATGTTGTGAATGCGTCTGATCCTCCTCATCCTCCTCATTCACTTCCTCCTCATCCTCCTCCTCCTCCTCCTCCTCTTCCTCATACTCTTCCGGTTCGTAATCTTCAATGGTTGTTGACAAAAGTTCTTGAGTTCGTCCTCCCCCTTTGTGCCGCCGTTGCTTTGGAATCAAATCGCTCGGCCAGCCTACATAAAAAAAATTATTCCGGATGTGTTCATACAAAAAAAAATACAATAACGCATTGCTCTTAAAAGCTATTCACATACATTGGGGGGAATTTCGGGGCGATTTACAAGAAGAAAAAATGGGGGAAAGTGACAGCAGAGACTTGCGAGGGAGAGCCAGCATTTTGCTCTCTTCTCATATTCTTTAGTATTAAATTCTTTCGGGGAATAAAACGGACTCTTTTTCTTCTTTCAATCTCGGGTCTAACTTTCTCTCTCTCTCTCTCCATATTTCTCTCTTTCTCTCTCTCCCTCTCTCTTTCGGTTTCTCTCTTCTGTCCCCTCGGGCCCTCCTGCCTTGTCACCTTCCTTTCACTTTCTCACCTCTTATCTGCATCCTCTGCTCTCTTTCTCCTTCGGTGCCTTTGTCCAATTTCTTGCATCATCGTCTCTCCCTCTTTTCCTCTATCTCTACTTTTCATTTTATAAGCGGTCAATTCTCTCTCATATCTCTCCTTTCTCTCTTTCTCATCCTCCCAGTTTTTTTTATTTCCTCGCCCTTCTCCGTCTTTTTCAATGGAATGTTCTCGGATTCCGTCTCCCTCCTTGTACCTCATCCCCTTTTCACCCTCCCGGTACTCCTCCCGGTACCTCCTCCACTTCCCCTCGAACATGACTGTACCCAGGCGTTTAGTCAAAACTTTAAAATTCTCCTCACTCCTCCAATCATCATCTCCTCCTCCTCTTGCACTTTTCCCCTTAAAAACTACCTTGTTATTAGATAGTGTCACACATACAACTCACGCCCGGCAGAGGACTTTATCCCGGGAAACTTTTCTCTCACAAATCTCTTGCCTTCTCGCTCTCTCTCTCTCTCTCTCTTCTCTCTCTCTCTCTCTTCTCTCTCTCTCTTCTCTCTCTCTATTCTCTCTCTCTTCTCTCTCTCTTCTCTCTCTCTTCTCTCTCTCTTCACTCTCTCTTTCTCTCTCTGTTTCTTTCTATTTCTCTCTCTTTCTTTCACTTTCTCCCTCTTTCTCTCTATCCGTTTAGGCCAATAGGAGAATACACATGGATATATACATAAGGAATTTCACAACGCATCCTTTCACCCCTCTGTTAAGAAAAACATTCAACTCACACGTGACTGCTCCTCCATAATAATGCGTTCCAGCCAAAGCCCAATAATAGTAGTGATTATGATTGCAGAAATATACACACTTGTCCAAAAATGATTTCTTTGTGACTCCCTCGCCTCCCCTTATGCAGTCAGCTCCCCAATTATAATCCGAGATATTACAAAACATTTCTATTGCAGGAGACACACCACGTCCAGGCTTTATCACCCGTGTTGGGAGTCTAAGAGGCGGAAGTAGAAATGGGAAGGGAAAGGGGTTCCATACTTTGTAAAAATAATCTCTCCGTAATATGAAAGAACCTCCCACCTCGCAAAAAGGGAAAGAAAAAACTGGAACCACACACTTGGATAAAATTAAAGGGAAGAACCAGAAAATTATTAGATTGTGTACATGTAGTGAAGCGAGAGAGAGAGAAAATGTTCACGCATACATAATTATGTGGTAATGTGGAAAAAAAAGGAAAGAAAAAAAATGCGGGAAGCATTGTAATATAGAGGCTGTTGATTGGATTCTTTTTTCCCCTCTCCCACTTCTTCTTCCTTTCCTCCATTAAAATGGAAATGAGCCAAAGAAAGGATTCTGGGCCTTTATATGCATGTCCAGGTCATGCATAGGGACCAAGTGAGAGGAAGACTGTATCTCCCACCATCTTTCCATATCTCGGAGAATTGTGAAAACATCCACCCTTTTTGAAGGCACAATGGAGTGTGGACGACAGTGTGGATCGGACAATTTCACCACACATTAGGCAACACGTACATCAGAGGAGCGCTAATACTTTTTCTAGAGAGGAATAGAGCCCCAGAATTTACAAACACCCAATGCCGCCAGTTGCATCATGGAACCCCTTTTCAAATGGGAAGGGGGAGTTGGAACACGCCAGATAACAATGAAGGTACATGCATATGTCCCAACGTACGCGGGGAGTCAGATTAGACGGAAAAAGGTAAATATAAGAAAAAAAATGTCTAGGAGAAAAGGAGAAAACTAAAAAATGCACACTAGAGACTAAAAAGGCGAAGGAAATTCACAGATGTCGACTGAAAAAGGAGGGAAAGAGGAAAGGACAGGAAAAATTAGATAAAGGAAGGAGATGAGAGAGATTAACAGTTGCCGTGAGGAACCTGAGAGAAAGTGGAGGAGTGTAATAAAATGAGAAGAAACGTGACAAAGGATAAAATGCTGAGAGAAATAAAGTAGAAATCGAGAAAAACAGAAATAGAGGAAGAGAAAAAAAAAGGAACTTGGAAAAGAAACAAGAAAGGCAGATAGAAAGTTCTTAACTGCACATTCATCTAGCCTGGTGTGCCAGTAATAATAATGGGAGAAAGGCCGAGGAGCAATTTATCCCTTTGAAAAAGAGAAAGTGGATGAATACAACATTTTACACCAAAAGTGCACGCTGGTGTGAGGAAACCTCAACTTTTTTTTACGCTGTACACAAATGCACGGCCTCAGGTCCGTAATGATCATAGCATACATGTGTTCCCTCCAATCCCTTTGAATACTAAGCTCTGTGTATTACATATGAAGGGTATGGAAGCAAACGGGATTAAGTGTGTATTTTGTTACATTTCAAGATTCTCATGTACACAACGGCCAAACGGAGTTTTATGTCACTTATTTTGGTACGATGTTGTCGAACGTGTTTAAAAACATGGAAAGCCGTAGTTTTTCCTAAGAATTTAGCTTGTGCAGTAATGTTGCTGGTACAAAATTCGGTTTTTGAACTTCAACTCTTTTGTTTCTATGGCCTTCCTCTGTACATGTAAAAATGAGGTAGGAACATGTACGGGAAACGTGGGAGTCTTAGGGAAAAAAGCACCCTATTAAAATCACATTGGATTACTCCTGCTCCCCTTTATATTTCTCGGCTCCTCTTCTTCCTTTTCATTTTTCACCATTATTTTTCATTTTCTCACACCCTCCCGTCCCTTCCGAGAGGCCGGCACTTTCTCGCAGAATGCGTAAGGTTAGTCAAATACTTTTCCTGCAGTATTCTTTTCACGTTCAAGCTTCCCTTTCCCCTTCCAGGGAAATACGTATGTAATTACGTATGTAAGAATGTACAGGGAGGATTTAAATAGGAAGACATTCCGTCCCCTCCGTGGTTTATCGCAGGCCACATGCAGTTATAAATGTGACGGCCATTTCTCTCCACACTTTCTTTTTTCATTCTTCCCTTTCACACCTTCTCTCACCCGGCATTTTTCATCGAAATGAAAAAATAAAATAACACCCGGGAAAAATCTCATAAAACTCACTCATCAACCGCCCGAGAATATCCCGGGGAAAGTTTGTGAACACCGCATATTTACGTTCCAATTCCCCCCAAAAAAACTAACACATACATAAGGCACACATGAGAACCAGGATTTTTTCCAGTTTATTTAACTCCGGGCCTCTTCTCATTTCTCATCCTACGGGAGGGAAAAAAGCCTCTCGCCAGCCCTTTCCCCATCCCAATAATGAGGTTTCCTCTCCATATTTTAAAAAGCCAAGGACGTCCCCTTCGAATTCAAAGTGAGAGAATTAAAGTGAAGGATTTCTTCAATTTTAGTCATTTAGATTTTGTTTTTCAAGTGGGACATTTCCATATAAAAAACGGTTGGAGAGTGACACATTCTCTTTAATTCCATTCCCACCAACAATCACTCCCAATATTCGTCATCGTCCCATCTGGACTTGGCACACCCATGTGAGGGGTCCGGAGTCAAATTAGCCTAAGTCTATTCCAACAAATTTCACAGGGAGCGCAATAAACTAAACCGTTTCAAAACTTGCAAATTGGTCGAACTTTTTCCCATGGACGTTTCGCAGAGATGGCCAAAATTCTCTTCTTGAGTTCCAAATTTTAATTACAAAATACAAATACACTCGGCGGCTTTAATTACAAATGATCAATAACATTCAGCTGCTTCCCAAGTATTTAATTACAAATTACAATACAAAATGCATTTGTATTTTATGTCGAACACAAAATACAAATTACAAAATGTATCAGTAGCTCGTAATGTATTTAAATACGTATTTTAATTACAAAATTCAAATAAATGTATTTAAAATATGTATCGTATGCGTTCATTTGTATTTTAGAGCAAAATAAATAAATTAGAAATTCAATTTTATTTGGCGCACTTCTAAATGACAAAATACGGCAAAATACTTCCAAAAACTCTCGTGTATTTAAATACAAACTACAAAATACATGTAGAAAAAGGAAATACTTGGATTGGAAAATACAATTACAAAATACGTATTTCAAATACATGTAATTATTTTAAATACGATGTATTTTGCTCATCTCTGGCTCGTCATCACCACTGTGCAAATTTTTGAAAATCTAGTGTCAGTTTTTAATCCAGTCCAGGTTCAAATTCAGTTGATTTGAAACAAAAAAATAATTGTCGAAATTTTGGGACTTAAACTGGTTTGACTCCAAATGCTTCAGATGTACGGATATGTACATGAGGGCATTCTTGTGTCTGTTCTTTGGCACTAGTGTGGTGTGTGCCAAGTGAATTAGAAACTCATTTGTTCCTGTCATAAAGTCATGGAGACAATCCTCCCCGCGCTCCCTCTGCATACTCCGTAATAATGACAGTCCTCATACGAGGACCAGCATTTTATTAGGGCAAACAAGTGGATGTAATTACTTTGGTGGGGAGACGTCCATTCATGAGATCATCATCTCTCTCCAGTCATAATCCCTATTCCTTCTCTTTTTTCGTTTTATCTCCCCACATATTGACAGACACATCCACGAAAGCCGGATTTGCTTCCGTATTCAACCAGCTGTGAATTACTTTGATTATGAATTCAAAGTACTGGACTCTTTCAAAGCCTGGAAGTCGTTCTCTCTCTCTCTTCTACTTCTCCCTTTTACAATTTCCACAAGAACAACAATACGCTTGTCGCAACTTCAAAGAACTCTCCACACTTCAGGTCCCTATCAAACTGTAATAACCGTCAATTCCCAATTTTTAACGGTCCTTTCCACTATACACGCAGACGTCGGCGAAAAATGGGATTAAATTGCGAAAAAGAGTCAGCAAAAAAAAAAAAGGCACGCAATGAAGTTCCGCATTGAGGACCCCAAAAATTAGGTGACAACAGCAATATGCCAACACAACATGCGGCACATGAAATACCAAGTCGTAAACTTTTGATGAGTAATAAAGACTGAGGAAAAAAATGTGGTAAATTTAGAAGCCGTAAACAAAAATCCGCCTTTTTCTCTCCACTCGAAAAAAAAAAAGGTTTCATACCCGATAAGAAATGGAGGTCACATAAATAGACCGGAGGGATTTGTTTGTTTGGAGCCTCAAATATTTCATGAACCGATCGCCATGTCCATATAGCAATGAAGTATATACGGAAGTATGTTGTGGCGGTAGATACAAACTATCCGCTTTCTGCAATCTCTCCCTTTAACCCTCTTTCACAGTTTGCTTATACCGTCTGTTCGCCCAACAACGCAACCGGCTCTTCTTATAACTTCTCTACAACAAGAGCGTTAGCTTGTTAGAGAGCTACGAAGTCCAGCTTTCAGAATTGATAAGTGGTTTCATTCAAAACTTAAAATGGCAAGGGAAACGCTTTCAAAAAATCACATGTTAACATATGAGGATTAACAAATTCTCATCCTGGACAATTTAAGTTTTCTCAACATTTTCGGAATCTTAAGGAACCTTTGTATTTTTTTTTCGCTTCTCTTTTTCTTGTTCAAAATTTCCCATGAGCTCAAAAATTCAATTTCTCCGAGATTTTACTCCAAAATATTTTACTTTCTAATCCGGGATAAAAAAAACTTGAATTTAAGTACTTGCAGTAAGATTTAATCACCCAGACCCTTTACTCTTTTGTCAGCGTCACTGTAAAACTGACAAAATTGATAATGACAAATATTGCGGGACCTTAAAGGTCATTTTACTAAAGCAATATCGACCTCATTGGGAGTTTCCTTCGCGTCCATAGATTATTTGCACAAAGTTCCTTAAAACACTTCTCCAAGGGTTGCACATGCTGGCGGTGTCGGTGGCTAACCTGGGGAAAACTTCATGCACTTATTTTCCCATAGCTTTTGGACGGAAATGCTTCACATTAAAACGCTTACCAATTCTGAAAGCCTGACTTCTTACAATTCCAACAAGCTACCATTTACAATTAAAATGGCACAGTACGAAAATTTGTTAACCTCAATATGTTAACATGGGATTTTTCTAACGCGTTTCACTTGTCGTTATTTTTAAAGGTAATCCTTTTGGATAAAATGACTTGTCAATTCTGAAAGCTTGAGTTCTTAGCATTCCCACCAAGTAGTACTTTCCTGTCTACGCCGTGCTGTAGGAAAATGATGTTTAGATCAGAGAAGACCTCTTTGTAAAATTTAGCAAGAAATTAGCAAGAAATCCAAGATTTACTCATTGGATAAACAATCATACCAAACAATGTAATTATAATCTACGTACGAAGGTCAAACTCGTAAACGTCTCATGTAAATATAATAGATACAAATTATCGGCTATACCTCAAATAAGCTAATGTACTAAACAGAATATAATATACGGATAATTGTATCTCTAGTTATCTTCAAGACTGACAAAAAAATTCTTGTGTAAACATGATATGAGATGAATAAAACCAGTAGTAATAATAATAATAGAGAAGTTATAAGGAGAAGAGCCGGTTGCGTTTTTCGGCGAACATACGGTATATTGTTTCTCTATTGAAGGGATGAAGTGAGTGCATGAGAACACGGGCGGTTAAAGAGGGGAGGGGAGAGCGTAAACTAAGAAGAGAGAGGGACCCTCACACGTTCAGTTGTGGGGAGAAGAAAAAGAGGAGAGAGTGATTAGAATCTTGTCAAAAACAGGATGAGTGAGTGCGTGAAAAGGACAATGTAGCACTACTTGTCTTCCACCCCGAAATCTCCCCATATGTTCTCCCTTGTCCTGTCTCTTTTCCTGGGTCCAGAAATAAAAACAACGTGTGAGAGTCCCCTTTTGCCCCCCTCCTGTCACGTACGCCCATCCATGCATCACATCCCAATGTATACACATCTAAATTCAAAAAAAAAAGAAGAAGAAGAAAAAAACAGGGGAAAAAGTGCTCTGGAACAAGCCAGGAAAAACTAGCCTCCCCTCCCGCTTGTTATGTTCCCATAAAATTCAAATTATGTACTTTTGATAACACTTAATAGAGCACACGCCCGTAACAGCTACAAAAGTGTCCCTCTATTTTTCTCCCTCATTTAATCAATAAAAGTCGTGCGGGGTGGAAGTATTTTTATTATTATTCCTCCTACCAACGATTCCTCCTCCTCACACAACCCCATTGCCCAATAAACCAACCAGTTTTTACCATCAAATGGGGAGAGAGTGCATGTTCCATGCAAATTATATTGTCCTTCCTTTGTTTTCAACCACACAAAATTCAATCCCATTCCACCATTTTACCTCTTCCACCACCCCGCTTTTTTTTTCCAGAGGGCAAAGTTTCAATCTACAAACTCAGTGAAGACATTTTACCTTTAAATGTCAATGTAGCACACACTTCTGGAATGAGAACTGAGATTAGCTGGAGAAGTTGCAATTTGAGGGTAGACAGAATCCCGGGAAAGGGAAAGAGCGGCTCTTGTAATATTGCTCAAATCAGGGGAAATCCAAGGAGAAAGTCTAGTCAGGAGAGGGAAAGCTTTAAAAAAAGGGACAAAAGAAAAGAGGGGAAAGGTAGAGAAGTAAAAAAAAAAGAGAGAAAAAGTAAAAGGGATGACGGACGCATTAGGTAAGTAATTTATTTAGATTAGCCACACTTTAATTCATTTCCACATACGACGGAGTTTCTCCACAATTGTAAGATTAGTCCTCGTACTATTTACTATTTACCTCCTGCATTCATTACGCCCACGAAAGCCTCAGCTGAAGACACACTTTATAAGATGTACGGTGTATACAGAGAGAGAGAGAGAGAGAGAGAGAGAGAGAGCGAAAGGGATGGAAAGAGGGAGTTAAAAAGTCAAGGAAATAAATGTGGCTCCTTCTCCCGAATTTTCATTAGTTCCCCCGAACATTTGTCTCCTTCCTGTCCAGACACATGGATGGACTTTCACGGGGTGGTGGGCTAATAATACAGGAACAATACCCCCACTAATAATGCCTTCCCCGGTCTACAAAAAGGTCAGAAAGACATGGGAAGACCTGAATTCTATGTATGTTTCTGGAGACAAAAAAAAATACACTCTTGTCACTATTCCCTGTCCTTTTAAAAAGCCGAGCTTTTTGGCCAAGTAAAAAACCCCAGGAATAGACGTAAAAAGTCATTAGGAAGCTGGAGCTAAAATAACCAAGACAAATTACAGAGATTAGTCTCCTCCAACAACTCCACTGCTTTGAATTGTTCTGAGTCTCTTCCTCCTCCTCCTCCTCACACAAACTAATTCTTCGTCGAGTCACTTACTTTTATCCTCTAGTGGAGAGAGACACAAGAGACAATCCCAGGGAGCCGCCCTCTCTCAGAGACACAAGCTCTGTTTTTATATGGGATTCAAATGAAAAACAGGAACCACATCTATTAAATGGTGTGCGAAAGACACTCACTGGAACAACAAGAGGGAGGACAACAACAGGGAAGAAGAGCAATTGCAGCAAAAAAAAGTGTCTGATGAGAATTCCCTGTATATACATATACATTTAATCACCATGCGGAATAAGATGAATCTCTACCGGTGGACGTGCATTAATTATCCACCTCAAAGGCTCTTCTCTCTCCCTCACTCACTTAATGGTTCAACGGGGAGGATGAACCGAAGAGGGAGGAGGAGACAGAAGAAGAGGGAAGAGGAGGACCAAGAGGGCTATAAGAGGGAGACTGACGAAAATGGGGAAAGAAAGAGAATTGGAGAAGAATCCCCAATAAAAAACGGGACAAAGGATGAGAAGAAAAACGTTTTAGAGTATTTACACGCCCTTCCTCTATAGAGAAATGCCCGTGTGAAGGACTAGAGAAAAAAGGTGCATAATAAACAAGCACACACGCGTTTCCCTCCTTGAAGAAGGGAAATCTCGGGGACGCCTACGTGCTTCAGCCTCTGGTGAAAGACGATATTCCTGTGAATTTCTTTCCTTTTCTCTCAATTCTCCCTCTCGCTCCCCCGCTGTCTCTTTGCACTCTCTCTCTCTCCCTCTCCCTCTCTTCCCACCCTCACTCCCTCACTGTCTCTCCCTTGTTATTCAATCCAAGGAGGAGGAAGGCATGGGAGACACACACCACAGAGGTGACTTTTAGGTAGTAAACACGTATACAATTATTTATGTTTGTATGCTTTGATCCTGACGAATCTTGTACCTGCTAGGGAAAGCCTTCCCCGGCCCTTTTTCCCCCCATGTTTTCCACTCAGAGATTACAAGGGAGATATAGAGACATGGATTAGCGTGGAATTTAAATGCCATTATTATCATTTTATTAACTTCCCTGCTGCTCCTTCCCTTTCGCATCTCATTTCTTGTCTCTCTCCACACACTCTATAATATCCACATGGCTCCCATCTTTCCTTTCCGAGTGTGTGAGGTTGTAAAAAAACGGGAGGGGAGTGCAAAAAGAAACGTAACGGGTCACAAAAATTGGGAATGAATGAACTCTTTCCCTCTCCACATCTCTCTCATCCGCCTTCCTTCATCGCACGACCTTTTTTTTTAATGACTCTTGCTTTTATGCCACTGCCACCCCTGCAAATATCCATGGAGGAGGAACCACAGGGAGTCTCTCTGGCTCCACGCAACATGTTTTGTTCTTCTTCAGCCACCACCACAGACACAACAACATCACAGAGAATCCAATGTCTTCCCTTTCACACTAATTTTCGCTTCACTTTACTGCCCATCAAACAACATGATATGTACACATATGCCCTGGGAGCTTTACATCTGTACGTAAACATGTTTCTGGAGGGGGAGTCACACAATATTACTCGGCACAAAGGGGGGGAGGAGGCGCGAAATAAAATGGGGAGACGCTTTCCTCATAGATCCCACGCAAGGATAACATGGAGAGAGTCAGTGCAGCCGGGGTGAGGACAGATCCAAGGAGAGAAAGCAAGGGAAGGAGGAAAAATGAAAAAAAGAGAGAGCCCGATTTTACCAGATAGGGTTGAACTTATCAGGGCAAGGAGATTTACTTTCTAGCAGTCCAAGGAGATGAGACAGAGAGAAAGATAGAGAGAGAGACAGAGAAAAAGATAGAGAGAGAGAGAGAGAGAGAGAGAGAGAGAGAGAAAGGTAGAGAGAGAGACAGAGGGGAGAATGAAGAGCGAAGGAAGCAGAAGGAGAGATACCTTGAGACTGTAACGAAAGACGGTAATGACATAAAGCAATTAGCACGTAATGACACGGGCAGATGGAAAAGAAGGGGTAAATATCCAAGAGAGAGAAAAGGGAGAATGCAAAGGGGACATTTGGGGCAAGAAAGAAACGGAGGATGCCAAAAAGAGGATAAGAATTGGAGAATGAGGGAGAAGGAAAAAAAAATAATGAATTGGTCTCCATTAGAAGACACTTCTCGGAATTCATCCCCTCTGCTCCTAAAAACCCCTGACTTCTTCCTAGTTTGTCTCAGCCTTACAAGGTTACAAATATCCTTGTAATAAAACTACCCCCGACTTGGGCTCCGCTTGTTTGGCAAAAGACTGTTGGGGAAGCCAGGATAAAAATAGAGACGGGAGCATTGAAGAGCATCCTGTCCTAAAAGCCTCACACAACCACACAACACGCACTTACACCAACAATAAGCTGACAGACGGCCTGGAATCCAACAGAACCAAATATCAGACAAACACCGACCAAAAACCAAGTTTCCCTCCGTCCACTTGGCTCTCATTCCTCTCCCTTTGTCTCTTTGTAACTGTCTCTCTTTTCCCTTTCTCCGTCTCCTATTTTCCGTCTCCTTTCTCCTTGACTCTTTTCCCATTCCTGCCGGTCAATCCTCTAAGCAATCCCGTCTCTCAATGATTTCTCGCCCTCCCTGTCAGATCCCACTCCCGGTTCCCTCATTTCCCTCTCCATTGCCCTCTTGAATAGAAAGAGAGCATTTCTACCACTCTCATCCTAATGGCCTCTCCCTCACTATCCTCTGCCATTCCTCTTGGCTTCTTCTCTCCAACCTCGCCTGACATTTAGCTAAAAAGTCCCTTTTTTTCTACCCCACTTTACGTACACACTTGCATTGTATTATGTGCCACTCCAGACCACCCCTGCGAAAATGCGGTACAATCCCAGGGTGAAAGCACCAGCCAAAAAAAAGAGCCAGTCATTTGGTCAACCAAAGAAATGCGGACGGGGGGAGGAATAAAACAAGGGAGAGAAGGGGAATATCCAGGAAAGAAAGTAGAAAGAGAGTATCTTTGGGGTTTATGTATTTTTGTGCTATACAGAAGCACCCACGGTTAACTTCTCAAATGTTAAAGTACATATGTGGATATGGTAAAAGCAGAGGGGAGGGAGAAAAAAGGCCCCTCATTTACTTTGTGTGTTGTCCACTAAGAAAAAGCAAAGAATAGACTGTCCTTTCTCTCTCGGGTAAAAAAAAAAAAATTGAGGGGAAAACTCCGGGAGAGAACTAACCGGATTGTTTGGATTTCCTTGGACGTACAATTGGAGGAGGAAAGCTGGGAGAAAGTGGGGGACGGGAAGGGAAAGTACCGGCCGGGGATGGGGTGGTTTCTGGAGGAAGAAAAAACCACCGGGAAAGATGAGAGAAAGACAGAGGGAAAGAGAGAGACAGAGAGAGAGAGAGAAGAAAAAGGAAAGATGAGGATTGGAAATCGATTTCATCGTTTATGCTTTATTTCTTCCCTCCCGCACATTACGCAAAAATACATATAGAGATGGATACAGCTCCTTCCCTCCTTCCTTTGTACATTCCTCCTCATTCATTTGGATTTCCAATCCATTTTCTAAAGTGTGTTCTTGTCAGGCTTCTTCCTCAGACTCCTCCTTATCTCCTCTTCTCCCTCACTTTCTCCCTTCCTCTCAACACTCACCACTGCCAAAAAAAAGATGATGATGAGAGCGATCATCATCACCATCCTCAATGTCCTTTCACAATCAGATACATCCCGCTTTTCATCCTCCCTCATCCTTAACTTTTTTTTTCACAATAGAAGAGAAATTGGGTGGGCAAAGAAATAAAAAAAAATAGAAGGAGGGGGAGGGGTAGAGTAGAAAAAAATTCAACAAATCATAAACACTTTCACCCAAACTTCGCTTTTTCCTCCATTTCTTTCCCCATACAAAAGGGGTGTATGTTGGATCATTATACATTCTATTGAAATCTCTCTTCTATTTCTCCCATTCACAGGGAGAGGAAGAAGAGGATTCCTAACAAATAAAATAAATGATCATGTGAGAGTCCCATCATTCCATCAGCATCAGCTTGTCCTTTGTATTTGTGACAAGCCACTGCTCCAGAATCTCAACGTGTCCTCTGGAACTCTCCAAGGCCCGGAAGAATTTCAGGCGGCGTCAGAAGGAGAAACAAGAGGAACAAAGAGAGGCATGGCAAGGACACGAGGAAAGCCATATTTCTTCCGCTATTTTACAATGCTAAACGAGGGAGCGGGAGGGGACGTAATAGAATAGACACTTGTCGCTCTAACGGATATCTAGCGAGACACACAGTGAGATACAGAGAGAGACAGCGAGACAGAGAGAGATACAGAGAGAGAGAGAGATACTGCGAGCAAATCTAATACGGACAAAATCACAAAGCAGTCTCTTAACAACTCAAGGGGAAGGACGAGATACGTTCATTTTTTGTCCCCCGCATTTTCTTGTGACGTGATACAAATAGCATCTTCCTCTCACAGCTTGAGTACAAATAGGCAGAGCCTCTAATTCAAGCACCCGCCAAGCCCATGAGAAGAGGATAGACAGCCAGAAAAATCGGAGGAAATGAAAGGAAGAGATTAGGAGTAAAAAATGGGAGTGAAATGGGAGAGAAAGGGATAAGACGGTTTTATCCGAACATTAATAATAATCACGTAAAATCCTGGAGAGACAAACACATCCCCGAGACGGTGAAAATCTGACCGAATTCGGGGAAAACTAATCCACATCCATGTAAGAGGGAAGAATATAGGAAGGGAGGGAATATTAAAAAATTCAACCAAATACCAGACATTGCCCCATCATACTTACGGTTTACAGCTAAGGTGGAGGGGGAGGGGGATTTATTAACCACAGGAGGAAAATGAGGGCCTATAGAAGAGGGACTCAAGGAGGGACTGAGTGAAAGGAATGGTGATAATGGGCAGAGGAGAGGGAGAAGAAACAGACGACGAAAGGACTAAAAAAAGAAGGAAATCGGCTGAAAGAGAGGCATGGTTGAAAGAATATATGATTACCAAACTCGATGCATCAATGTCATGTTTGCAGTGCCAGAGAGAGAGAAAGAGAGAGAAATGGAAAGAGAGAGAGAGCGAGAGACGGTGTGAGTAAAAGAGAGTTGAGAGAGGGAAGGAGTGAGAAAGGACGAGATAGAAGGAGGGAAACCACCCAAAAGAAAAACATTAAACTGCATCACCACCGCCATTATTATTATTATTATCAAGGCGTCACTTACTCCCACTCCTTTTACCCTATTCTCCCCTCATTCCCGCCCCTCCCTGAGAAGGAGAGAAAAAAAAGGGTCCGTATTATTCCACCCAGAAAAAAAGAACTCATACACAAAGAAAAAAAATTGGAAGTAAGTGGTGGGGAAGGAATCGGAGAAGAAGGAGAAGAAAAAAAAGGAAAGTAAACATGTAAACAGATACTCTAGCACACACACAAATTTCCCCAACCACAAAAAGCCTAAAACCTAATCCTCTAATCACACATACACACACAGGGTCCTTATTGGAAACATTACAAGGGGGGAATTAGATGTAGGGACGACGGAATTGTATAATTTAAAACTCCTTGAAGCACGTACATTCCTTGTCTTCATCTCCCCCCCCCCTCACAAGGGTAGTATTTTACAATTGCAAGAACCGTATCATTCCTTCCTTCTGAACAACTAGTCCTCCTCTCCTCCCTTTTCTATTTCTTCCACTCACATCTCCTCCTCTTTTGCTCTCTCCCCAATTTATTTCCCTTTCTTTGACTCCTTCAAGGAAATCTCTCTCCTTTTTTTTCTCAACCATTCTCTCCCTCTCAACCTTGAAATGTCTCAACATACTTGCAATTTCAGCTTTCCTATGCACACATACGGAGGGACGCCCCCCGGAAAGTAGATTAAAGCCCGGGTTCTGGTGTCATTATATGCAACATTTAGTAGAAGTTGTGTGGGAGTCGGGGCTTTTTCTCCACACAATTATCATGAGGCACTCTCTCATTCCTTTATTCCTTTCTCTGTCTCTCTCACTCTCTCTCTCTCTCTCTCTGTCTCTCTCTTTCTGTCTCTCTCTTTCCCTCAGTGGAACTGCCAGAGCCCATATAAACAAGGATGTGCATCACTATTTACATTCCTTGCATTTATGAAACAAGTCCGATGCACTTCCTCTTCACTCACCGCATCGTGTTCCTTCCAACTTCCAGCTTTATATGTACCTACCCCGCTTTGAGCTCCTTCCAACCGATCCATGCTTCCCAAATGATGCCAGTTGAGAAGAGGATTAAAGCCCCTCCATCATGTGAGGGACGGAGGAGACAGAGCTGATAAAGGCCTAAGGGAGAGGGAAGGGTTCGGAGATCCTCAGTGAGGACAGAAACCCCTGAGCAAGAGGAAGTACGGGGAAGCGACTGGAAAGAGACAGATATGAGAAGGAAAGGGAGAGGAAATGGTGTGAAGACGATAAGTTGGTCAAAGAGAATGGGGCAGGGGAGATGGAGAGGAAGACAAAGAGATTCGGAGGAGGGTAAAGATGGACAGGGAGAAGAATAACAAGGGACCAAACAATAAGAAGCACACCCCTCCCCCCCCCCTCCGAAATCCGCGGGAAGCGGGAGGAGGCATGGAAAATGACAGGTGCATCCAGGAGGAAAGAATGACATCAAACGAGATGGACGGGGAAGTTAGGCGGAAAGACAATGCGGGGAGCAAAAATGAAGAAATCCGAGGATGGAGAGGGAGAGATGGGGATGGAGAGAAAAATGGAGAAAAGAGATTCCGTGGAATGAGGAATGAAAAAATCAAGGAGAAAAGCGAGGGAATAAAAATGAAAGGACGAAAGGAGATAGGAAAGCCGAGAAACTCCACGCTGGGATGAGCATTAAGGAAAGGAGCGAAAAACGGTGGAAAGACAAGAAAGGAGAAATGAGTGAGAAAACGCAACAGCAAGGGAAAAAGGAAGAGAGAGCAATAGAAAAAATGCAAGAGTGAAACAGAGAAAAAATGCAAAAGAGAAACAGAGAAAAAATACAAGAGTGAGACAGACAAAAAAGCTAGAGAGAAACAGACAAATGCAAGAGAGAAAAAAGGCAAGGTGAAAAGAAAGAGGGGCAGAGAGGGACGGTTGAGAGGCAATAAAAACAAGAGAGAGAGAAAAAGGGAAGAGAGAGGAAGCGAGATAAAAATAGTAAAATGAAGAGAGAGAGACGGGGGAAATGTAAGAGAGAGAGTGGAAAGGGAAGAGAGAGAAGTGAGAGAGTGGATTGGGAAGTGGTAGAATAATTCGGGTTGAGAATGAGGGTAAAAGGATGCAGAAAGGAGAAAAACGGGAGCTGTTCTCATTTTCCCTTTTTTCCTGTTACATCTGCATGTTGCCTTGTGAGGGTTTCCCCTCTGGCCCAGACTGAACATGGGTCCGTGTGTAAACTACTAACTGCTTGTAAAGTTTCTCTCCTCTCAAGTGACACTCACGTATGTAGCTAAGGGAGGGGGAACACTTCTCTCTCTCTCCCTCTCTTTCCCTCTTCCCCAAAAATACCCCTGCATATGTCCATTTGCAGAGTCATCAACAACACTCCAACCCTCCTCCATATGCACTTTTGTTTCCTCGTACACACACAATCTCCTTTTTCTCCACACAAGGCACACATACACACTAAAAGCTTCCATGTGTTTGGAAGGAGAAGAAGAATAAAAGAAGAACCAGAGAAGCCATCCACGTTTCCTATTTCCCCGTCTCATTTTTTCCTTAACTCTTCTCTCTCTCTCTCTCTCTACAAATAAATGTGAAGTGTGAGCATGAGTCATTCCTCAAATTTGTTTATTGGCTCAACGTATCGAAAAAATATTCAAGTGGCTTTTTACTTTTCATTATTTCCTCCTCACACATTCAACCCTGTAGGAATTATACTCTCTCTCTCTCTCTCTCTCTCTCTCTCTATTTGCTCAAGTCCTTAGGAGCACGAACGGACTTTCTCTGGGCATCCCCCCATTTTCTTTAAGTAAATACAATTAACAGCAATTCTAAAGAAATCACAAGTACCTTCCTTTTACAGGGTCTTATTCCAATTTTCTCCCTTCTCTACCATTTCTGAATCAATATAAAGTATTTTTTTTCTTATTTTTATTTAAAAATACATTGAAGGAGGGAAATGTTTTTGAAAAATTCCATTTACTCCCCTTAATTCACTCCCGTCTCTCTCTCTCTCTCTCCACAATTACAAAAGGTCCCATTTCCAGAGTTTCATAGGAAAGGCGAAAGTGTAGGGGACAGAAGCCAGGGAGAGAGGAAGAATTGCAGAGAAAGCAAATACGATTATCACAAAGGGGAGAAGGGAGAGTTCAGACACTCTCACGCTCCTCATTTTTTACTTATTCCTCCCAATCTATACATAATCCCCGTGTACAACAGAAAGTACAGTGTACATGTGGAGATTCAGTCTGCACAGAGAGAGAGAGAGAGAGAGAGAGAAAGGGAAAGAGAGAGAGAGAGAGAGAGAGAGAAGAAAAGTTTCCCCACCACGAAGGAGACAAACCTTTTGAAAAGCCTATTAAGTATTGGTAATGTCCATATGATTGACATTCACAGGGACACGCACTTGAGTTATAACACAATTTCCGAGGGACTCCTTTACAATCCCTTATTTTGAAAGGGGTTACATGTTTTACATACATTTTTTTCCAAAATAACTTTGTGGGGGATTTCTTTTTTTTTTTTTTGTAAAAAAAAAACTCCCTCCCTGTCATAAAGATGAAGAAAGAAAGAAGGAAAAAATCTGGAGGAAAACTTCATATGCAGTTGAGATGCATTTTTTGAAAGTGAGAGAAATATGAAAAAATGTATACACACCATACGTCGAGTCCACATGTTCGTCTCTGTCAACTCACTCACACTCTTTTGGGGGGAGGACATTCAGTAGCTTCAAATCTACGTTTTTTTCCCCTGTCAGCTCCGGGAATTCATTTTACTTTCCAACTCCCGCTGCCTTCCTTCTCACTTTCTCACTCCTATCTTCCTCTCGAGCTTTCTCTTCTCACACTATTTGGGAAATCAGAGAGGAGTGAAACGGAAATGGTAGGGATATTTGCAGAAAGAGAAATTACAAAGGGAGAGAAAATTCCTTCCCAAGACATATTATAATCTCCTAGCAAAAAAGGACTCAAGTACATACGAATCCCTCGTGATGAGCCATCATAGAAATTGAAGGTCCTCCAAGTTGTTTGCCTTTCACAAAATTTAACAATTCCTAAATCCATACCCTTTCCTTATAAAAATCAACCCCTTCACTCTCTCTCCCCCCAAAAACTGGCATGTATAGACCTTTGACTCATATAGACAAGTCTCTCTCCCCTCACAATCACACATATTTTCTGGTGATTGATCCCCCAAAAATGCAATGGAGGAAGGACAAAATCCCCCGCAGAGGAGTGACTCACCTCCGGAAACTAAGCCTTCCCATGGATTCCCTCCTAATTTCATGCACCTTTGATTTCCCCAAAGAAGAAATTGCTTCAAGTGATGGAAACTGATGTTGGGTAAATTCATCCCAGATCAAGATCAATGGAATAATATGAAGAAAAAAAAGAAAAAAAAATTAGGCGGGTCTAGCTTATATTCGTATAATACCAAAGTATAAAAAGAGCCGGGTAGAGATTACATTATCACACTTTTGATTTTGGTGAGGAATGATTTGTATGTGGTGGAGAAAGCTCCACTGCCACTGAGAGGGACAGGAAGAGGAAGAAACTTTTTTAACAACTTCAGCAAATCTCTTGAGAAAGAGTTCTGTGGGATGTTGAGTTTGTGTATACACATGGATGTATGATTATGTACACACTGCGTATATAACCATTATACATTTCTACCTATGTATATTATGTATGTATCTATATGTATCTACATTTGTGCGAATGGTGAAGATTGGGTGCAGCGCTGTATCACTGGCCAGAGCCTTACATCATTAATTTGGAACGTGTTCCCTGTCGCTCTCTTCACGTCTCCCGGTGAGATTTCGATGGAGTTTGCAAAAGAGAGAGAGAGAGAGAAAGAGAGAGAGAGAGAGAGAGAGACAGAAAAAAGGCAAATGAAAAGAGAGAGAAATGCAGTCATGATAGCAATATGAGAGAGACCGAGAAAGTAAGTGACTGTAGGGAAGGTAATAAACACAGGAGAAAGCATTTATTCACAAAGGTTTACGCTTTGAAATGTTTCCTACGGAATCAGGAGAGAAAATGACGACAAAACAGAGAGAGAGAGAGCGAGGGAGAGAGAGAGAGACAATACTACTAAGTGGAATAGAGTTGCTATGAATCTTCAGCAAAGGAGAGAGAAAGAGAGAGATAGAGATAGAAAGAGATAGAACGAGAGAGAAAGAGAGAGAGAGGGGGGACAGACGAAATCGTTGACTACAAGGGGTAGGAGAAGGGGGAAAAGATGGATACAAATGTGAAGACAAGGAAGATGAGAGTGCGGCAGGGGAGAAGAAGAAGAAAACAAACTCCAAAGTTTGAAAGAGAAAGAAGGAAGCCACTATAGGGAAACCTGGAGAGTTTTTTTTTCTGTTGTTTACCGGGAAAAGAGCAATCGGAAGAAAAATAAGCTCAAGTCGATGAAATTGAAATAGTCGTAAACGGCTACTCATAGTGGCTGTTTTTTTCTTTAGGGTGAAAGGCTTCATGGCCAACAAGTTCCACTACAAACACTACCTCGTTGGGGATAGCTCAAGTGAAACGGATGTCATGGAAATGGAAGGGGAGAACCAACGTGCAAATGCTTTATACCTCCTCTGGAAGCTCCAGTAGTGGAGAGACCCATTTTCTTGATTTTCATCATCCCTTTACAAACGTCCACCTTTCAAACTTTTCTTCACGTTACTTACATAAATACGCACATTTTCCGAGAAAAAATTGATTTCAACACAATAGGAAAAAACATGTTAGTGTTTTTCCATGCACTTGTAAGTCTACTCATATGGCTCGGCGAAAAGTTTAGCTGGGAGAGAAAGAATCTCTCATTCCATTTCATCACATTCTCATTGTGCCAACCCAAAATCTCTAATTTTCTGAGTCCCTCTCTTTCCTTCAGCGTCTCTCCTTCACATATAACTTTGTCCTGTCCAAAAAAAAATCTGAGTTCCGGGATGAAGCCAAAAAGAATGAAGGAAAAAAGTTTTTTTTTGTTTGAGACGGAATCTTTGGTTAAAATAAATAAAAAAAAATCCAGGAGCGAGGGCGGACTTAACCGTGTTTAGGGCTTCCCCCTACTGTTCTACATTACAAATGGGTATAAATGTGAACTAGTCCCAAAAAATAGTACGTGACAGTGTGGATAAGGAGAGCTCAATGTTTTGTCTCGGAGCTTGTCTCTTCCTTTTTCGTCTCTCTTTCCTCTTTCTCTCTCCTTTTCCTATTTCCCTCTCCCCTTCCTCGATCTCCCTCTCTTCCTCTCTATGTGTACAAACAAGACCACGGCAAATGGAAGAAGCATTAATCCAATGTAGGTAAAGAGTGAAGACGGATACCTCGATGGCACGTTTTGATGATCACGGTCAATCTCACTTCAATGGAAAAGTGTAGCTTGTGTGATGACGCAAAGGAAATTTCCCAAGAGATTTTAACTTTCTGAGCTGCTACTGGAAGACAGCCTTTTTTTTCTCTATGAAGAGGATAGGGAAGGAGGAAGAAGAAGAAGTAGGGGGAAGATAGAGAAAAAAAAGATAGATTCATAATCTTCTATACAAGATACAAGTAGTTTCTCTTACCTGCCGTGCACCATCACTCCTTTCCTTAGCTTGCTCGTGCCCTCCTGCTTCTTTAAAGGTTTAACTCTTTCTTTCTTTCCCCTCTTCCGTGTATGAAAACAGAAAGAGAAAGAGGGAGAGATGGAGGAATATGCTGCCTCGTGGGTTGAAGATTTTTTTTTCTTCAGCTTTCCTTCTATTTTTTTGTCGACGATTCCTATGTCTTCTGTCCTTTCCCTCTCTTTCTCCCTTCAGTTGCCCTTCTTCGAGGATAAAGTTGAGCAACTACCACCACTTCCATTACTGAATCGGCTGGGCCTCCACTTTCTTTCTATTGCTATATGTAGTACGACTCGTCTCGGTACATGGGAGGTTGCGGCATAATCTTGGAATAATTTCAGGTGTTATTCTATTTTTTCTTCCTATATCTCCCTCTCTCTCTCTCTCGATTTCAAAATCTCTTTCTTTAGCTCTTTGTTTCGCTCTATGCTTATTATCCTTTTACCAATTTTAGTGATTCTGTTTCTCAATTTTGCTCTATTTTTCTCTCAATCTCCGCCTCTATTTATTTTTCTCTCATCTCTCTCGCTCTGTCTCTACTTATATTTCTTTCTCTGCCTTTTTCCTTCTATTTCTCTATTTCTTTCTATTTCTGTCTCTCTGTCTCTCTCTGTTTCTTTCTATTTCTCTTTCTCTTTCTGTCTATCCCTGTTTATTTCTATTGCTCCCTTTCTCTCTCTTTATGTCTCTTTTTCTGTCTGTTTCTCTCTCTTTCTCTCTCTTTGTGTCTCTTTTTCTGTCTGTTTGTCTCTCTTTCTCTCTCTTTATGTCTCTTTTTCTGTCTGTTTCTCTCTTTCTGTCTCTATTTCTCTTTTTCTGTCTTTCTCTCTCTTTCTATTTCTATTTCTCTTTTTCTGTCTGTTTCTCTCTCTTTCGGTCTCTATTTCTCTTTTTCTGCCTGTTTCTCTCTCTTTCTGTCTCTATTTTTCTTTTTCTGTCTGTTTCTCTCTCTTTCTTTCTCTATTTCTGTCTCCCTTTCTCTCTTGCTGTCTCGATTTCTCTTTTTCTGTTTTTTTCTCTCACTTTCTCTCACATTGTCTATATTTCTCTCGTTTTCTCCCTTTCTACTTTTATTTTTCTCTCTCC
>JAQGBT010002124.1:0-26102 GCA_034698585.1 Disparrhopalites patrizii
AGTTCTAATATATATATTACATATATATATATTTATAATCCTAGGCTGTAACCACAAAAATATTTGAAATTTTGAAATTTCTCCTCACTGATATACTATTGATGTTCTTGAAACAATTAATGCTGAAGATGTTGCTCGTAAGTATGTGTCTATTGTCTATACACAGACAGTACTTCACTAATTGCATTTTACTGGAAAAATTTACATAGGGTAACGCTTAATATTGTGGCCATTTTTTTGTAATTTTTTTTTGCTTCCGCTGTGGTTTAAGTAAAGAATTTTGAAGAAGGGGTTCTAATATATATATATATAGTATATTAGTATCCTAATCCTAGGCTATAACCACAAAAATATTTGAAATTTCTCCTCAATGATATACTATTGATATTTTTGAAACATGCTACAGTTCACAAAAGTGGCCATTTGCAGGTAACTGTGATCACCCCATCTTCAATTGTAGTAAACATTTATAATTGTGAAAAAAATACTACTGCAAGTAATTACAGACTTAATATATGTAGGGTTGTCCTGAAAGTCTGGTTAAATAATTCGGCAAAGCCGAGAAGAAGAATAAGAAATCAAGGAAGTTAAGTTAATCCAGGAATGGCCCTTGAATAACTTTTGAAACTTTGTTGATTTTACAAGTTAATGCATTTGCTGGCCATAATTAATGAATAATATAGTCAGGCACTAGTCCTTAATATCTTTATCTTTATATACTTATTTATCTTTATATCCTTTTCTTTCATTACGCGTAGTTCTTGATTAAATTGGTGGGTGGCCACAATTACAAGCTTTACCCTACAGCGTAAATACAGTTAAAGATGATCCTGAGAATTACACGGAGATAAGGAATAACCGTGAACAAAACTTCATAATATTGAAATTCCAAACATAGTAGGGGGAAATACGGGCAACAGAAGTAGATAAGACAGAATTTAAGACATGACCCTCATGGATTCGCAACCTTTCGGTGTCCATCCGATCCATGCAATAACCTAAACTGATAATACCCGCCAACTGAATACCTCCGAACTAAACACGGATGCATCTCCGTCGTCTCGTTCAAACTCGTAAGCTACAACTCTACGAACTTAAGTAACTAACTGCATACACCGGACTTACGTTAATTTGTCACCATAAACGTCATCGTACACATTCACTCCGCAACTCCACACCTTAACTCTGTCTTAACTGCTGTAGCCTCCCGACATTATCCGCCAACTCCAGATAATATACTAGTATCATGTGCGTGCATATACATACGTACTACGTACCCATATAATTATTTGTGCCCTTGCAAAGCTTTTATGTGTGATGTCAAATTTAACGTCCATAGTATTAACGTGACTGTATTTGGGTCTTAGCAACGAATTTTCCATGCGTGATCATTCTCGTTAAAAACAGTATACTTTAAAACAAACTATTTAATTATGCTGCGTCATTTCTATTCCAACACCCGCACCAAGGCATTATTTGCAGCACTCCACTATCACAGCCTTCTTATTGACGCAAGTTCTTGGTAAGTATTCGTAGGTTCTATTCGTAATTGTCCCACAATAAACAGTAATTTCATGCAAAACTCGATGTGTTGCGCGGCTTCGTCACAAAGTCAGGAATATTACATGATATGGAGTAATTAGAATGCAGGAGAAAATATGTTGTAAATAAGCAGCTTAATAAGAATATAGGATTCGTGAGATCGCGAGGTAGTACAAAGCAAAGGCAGACAACCAAAGTAGATAAACATGAAAATGTAAATAACAAGGAGTAGGGAGTAAGTGTTGCCGAGAATTTTGAAAATATTGAGAAAATGGAGCACAGGAAGACTGCAAACGAGCTAAGAGTTAAAAAGCAGAGAACAAAGCTAGATCAACCAGAGAAATTGAAATACAATACGAGATAAAACATGGGCTAAGGTACTACACAGTAGGGATTGCAGCATCGCTCGATTTTTAAGTATCGTTAATTCGTTAATGTCGGCATCATTTAAAAAGGTAGAACGATCACGATTACTAATGCCATCATATGTAATATGTACATATGTATCATTAGTCGTTGGGTATCGTTTAAAAAAATCAAACGAACATGAATCACGATGATGTATACAATATGTGGTACCGTGAACCGTGATATATCGTTGCTGAAAATCGACGAGCGTCGTCTCGTTGGTCTCGGGAACTAGTGATGGACTGCATTCCGACTACCTACATTGTAAAAGCAGAGAACAAAACAGATGCTCCTGACAATATAGAATACAATTACAGGAAATACGTTCCATAGAATGCATAGGCATACATAAAACATGCATATGCATATGAAAATTCAAAACGAGACTTTGAACTGGACTGAAATAGATTAAATAGTATGACCATGTGAAGTATTTTAAAGGGAATTAAGGATTCACGAGAAATGTCTGGCTAGTAAATAAAGAATACAAAATACAGTAAATAATGCTGAGAATGCAGAAATATGCATACAGGGAATAAATCCAGCTAACAAAAGGTATACAATCCTGAGTACATATACGGAACTACAGATTAACTTTACAAACTTTTATAAGTCCAGAGCACGATAGGAAAAATTTCGGGTAACACTGGCATTACATATTATAGCTAGTATTATACATACAATTAGAATTTAGGATGCAGGTAGATAATATATAGGCAGGAGAAATAGAACTAAATAAAATATCATGAGTAGTAACAGGTAACAGTACAAAATACAGACGAAAAGTAGATATACTAAATGTAAATAATTAAGATACGACACGAGAAAACACGGGTAACAGCAAATAGCTACGGAGTCCGCAGAACTTAGAACATGAAATAAGAGATTGCTAAGAATTTCAACAGGGAAAGAAGATTGCAAAGAATTGTTAGGACCGGAAAGAGACTCGTTAAGAATTAAGGAAGATAAGAAAGGGTAGTTGAAAATATTACGAAGAGAGGATGTGGAAAGAACGTATGCGCATGTATGTATGTATAAAAGTGTCGGGTCAGGTATAAGTCTTCGTTAATAGGCAAAAGAATTGCAAGAATACGCGGGCGATCAAGTAACCTAAAGTAAATCGCACTTTAAATAAGAAAATGGTAGGGTAGATGAGTAGAGTAATGATAAAATAATTAAATTATGTTGTACACATAAAATCAAATACTTTTGCCTGGTAAAACAATAGTAAATTATTTTTGCAAAATAAACGCAACAGCTGGCATTTTGTAGCCACACGAATCAGCAAGCAGCAAAAAATTATATAGCTTTTCTTTGTAGACATCTTTTCGTAAGCAAAAAAAAACTAAATAATATTCTTTACACGGTAAGCAACAGCATGTTACTCATCAATTTGTCCCTCAGTTATCCGCAATTACATCTCTTTGAAAACTAACAACACCGAACTTGGACTAGGAGTATGGACATGACATGAACAGCTTAGTAAGAACGAACTAATAACGAACAACGTAACTAATCAACTTACAATTGGACATTAGCAGATCCAGATCCTTAGAATTGTTTACTCATTATTTAAAATTCAAGAAGAGGGAGAAGAAATTTTAGTAGTGTTTTTAAAAAGAAGGAAATCAAACTTCAATGGCATGAACCTATGTTCACTCTGACAGATGTTCAATGTCTCTCAAAACACGGTTTTTGATTGAAACACGATAAATGTTTAACAGCATGTTAAATTTGAATGGCAAACGCTCTGATTCTGACGGAACTGGCGTAGTAAGGTGTAAACAACATTCGCCGCATGTCACCTGTAGTTTTCAATAAGTTATAAAATCTTGAATACTATGTTTTAATCGTTTTGAATTGTTATTCGATACCTTGGATTTTGTTTAAAACTGTCTCGTTGGTGTCGTTTTATAGTATCCTGATTTCCTGATATCTATACCGAAATCGAAATCGGTAAGTCACATTGCGCACGAAAGTAGTAAGTACTAAGCACATGCCTACCTATACACAATCCGATTTAGGATCTTCTGATGACGATGACATCACCAATCATCATCCTACCGTATTTGTAACTCATATCCAACCAGTTTTCATTTTATATACAGATTTTCTTATATTTTGACGAGAGCTCGCATTTATTTTTATTTTTATATTCTATACATATTGTATGAACTATTTGTACCTTGAAACTACCATTCTTTCTGTACCCGTTTGTTCAATCACATGTTTCTGTTTCTTTATTACTGCTTTATTAAGTCTGGTCAATGTCATTAAATTTAATACAAATTATTATCAAAGCACCACATTTTATTTGTCTCACTGCTTACCCTCATTTCTTTTACCTAACCCCTGAACCTATGCATTAATCTTGTTGGTTACCCGCATTTGTTCATGTTACCGAATCATATTTAATACTTACTGTTTACTTATAAATATTGCTTCTCAAATCCTATATCACAAATCACACCTCGTTTTCAACCACATTTGTGTAGTTACTCCCTACTTGTCCATAGTTGTTTCTACCTCATACTTTGACACTTTTACTACCTCTTTGCTTTTACTACCACTTTGCTGACCCGCGTTTTAAGTTTTAATGTGCTTCTCTATTTACTTCTATTCATTATTCGCTTTAACTTCTGCAGGTTATCTACAAGATAATCCCTGACCAAACCACCATACGAATTATTCACTTTCAGATTCGACAACCCAAACATTTGAGTATAACCTTAAATACCCATTTTAAATCAACATAAATGAAAACCTTATTGCCGACTGCACTTACACTTCGTCACTGCAAAATTGCTACCACAGAGAATACCCAGTAGACATGGTAAAGCGACAGACACTGACATTCATTAGATTCATATATGGCCAACACAAACATTAGACTTCGGGATGGAAATATCGCAGGCTCCAGATAGACTGTACTTTAACCACTATACGTTCGTAAAAAACAAAAAAAAAAACAACAGCTTACGATTTTGTAGAGTCGACAGTCGACATACTCTCATGTCACCCCAAATTAGTCTACGAAACATTCCTTCTTGGATGTAGAAGATGGAAAACGGATGAAAGGTCTACTGGTATTGTCGAGTTAAAATGTGTAAACCCTGATTCTTCGGTACGCAGTTTGTTCGCATAAATTCGTGATTTAATCGTCCCCGGTGTCCTTGCTTATAATCCTTCCTTATAGAAATACGCCCTGCTTTAAAGTAGCCGTCTCTCTTTCTACGGTATGTTGTTAGTCCTACAAAGTACGCACAGTAGACTTTTCGACGTGGCTGAACCTGGGTACAGATGCTTGAATGATAGCCACAGGGATGGTCACATTGGTGGATGAGGAATAACTGGACAAAATAATAGAGATCTTGTGGCTTCAGGTGTGTGTTCCTAAGGTTTTCCTATTACACTCAGGTTTCCACACGATATTGGGACAGATGTGATTGGAGATGGAATAGAATTCTGGGTTATCGCAAGCTCGGGAAGACCATGTTGTAGGTTTGACAGGACGATTTTGTACGCTCGTTTGGCCCATGTTACGACATGTAAGTCTTGGTGATTCTGAGTGGTTTCTTATTCTATATGTATTGTATATACTTTAACAAATTAATGCAAATAGTCATCTCCCGTAAGAATGACGACCACCATTTAAATCAAAACCCGCCATCTCTAACAATTCAAGGTCCCTCTTTGGTCCTTGTAACTACACTTTACGAGACCTGCTCGTCAGTATCACTTTACAAACTTTCCCCAGTAAGATATTACAAGTGTGTGCTTTTAGAGAATTGCATCGAACACCATTTTAGAAGAGTAATATTTAAATACAATGAACAACAAACGAGTCCCATATTAAAAGAATCGCAAACACAAAAATAGAATATTTTGGCGGTTCACATTGTATAATTATAATTGAGTAAACGCTATAATACTGAAAAGCTCTGATGTAAGAAGCCGTACATAGACAATGAGAATACTTCCTTGCTTTATATAACCAGAATTTGTTAACCAACTAACTTTCACCGACTTTAACTTGTAGCTACAACTTGTAACTGCCAAACACATTGCTTGCACTTAAAAGATCGCCATAAATACAGATAGGTAACAGAATTTTAAATGAACAAGTGAGGCAACAGAATCCTTGCAAAACGCATTTAGCACCCAATAGCTTATTATGAAAATCAAAGTTCACGATTGTTACTGATTAATTAAAACCCGTGGCTACCGCCAAACGGTATGGATTTATTTAGTCCCGTAACCTTTGAACCATTTATAATAGCTCGCAACACGAAATCTTGAATGCAAGGAAGCATAATAACAACGATCATCGTTAATAAAATCTACCCCTCATCAAGAGAACACAGTGATGAGCTTGGGACGCAGCATTACTAACCTGCGAGTAAAATATTGTAAACTATAAACCTGCATTTAAACTCTGCACATCTGCACCAAAAGCTAGGTTTTAACAACATCCGAAAATATGACTATTACACAAAATCTTACTTCAAAATCAGTCTAGTCTCGCATGGGAATCAGCAAATTCTTTTGAGATAATTCTAACTCCGAAATAAAGTACAGCACCTTCTTCAAATTCACAATCAGTCAAGTCTAGTAATAGTAAAGTATTTCTGAAGATTTTTTTTTAGCCAGTAGCTCCATTCTTTCTTTTTTGAATTGACCTGCGTCAGCGATATTCTTTTTCTTTTAAACGTATTACTTTTTTTCTTACCACTGAACTTTTTTTCAGGTCGAATATTTTTTTGATGGAAACTGGACAGTTCCGAATACACATAACTGAGACAACAGCTTTTTGATTTAGGCATGATGGTTATTTGTTACTGAACAGCTTTCAAAATAAATTCGACTATAATTAATACCGATATTCTGCTGAGTAAAGATAAAGAGACATTCACAACAACCGGCTCTAAACCCCCACTATATAAGTGCTTGTGATTCTTCAAAAATCGGAATAACCGTAAATTAATTAGCATACATTTTGGTGGAAGCTTATATGTTGAAGCATTAACCTCTATCGCTGTATTAAAAAAGACAATAGGATAAGGATAACTCTTCGATCTCTCTTCTTATAAACAAAGAACTGGTGTAAATGTGCAATACCAAAACTTTCAGCAACAGCAATTACAAGAACCACTAGTACTTGGGACTCCTTTGGTAACTAACCAGACAATATTGTACAGAGATTACAATGTTAGGCAAACAGAGTCGGTTAACAGCACAAGTTACTGCATTAAATGCAAGTCGTGCTTTGCGGGAAAGGATACGTAAAAATAGGACGAGATTATCAGATGGAAGTTAGGTCACAACGAATGGATGTCATCTTTAGGAAGAGCCGAAAACGAAAGACGAAAAAGCTTGGGTGATCTGAGCGATGTACTACGTGGAAATGAAGTTGCACTGTGTTGGGAGTGCCGGGCAGATGGGGAATTTCCCTTCAATATGTTGTGTAATTTCATGGATGATAGCTGTTGTAGCAGGTAGCCGAAATGGGAAGGTTTAGTTACCAAGTACAAGTGAGATAGTTGGTTTACAAGCTAAGAAGATATTGACATGAAAAACCCTAGGACTCCGTGGATTGTGGATTTAGTCCAGCAAATTAAAAACCTGTGAAAAACTTTTAAACAAAAAATCTACCACCCACAAGTTAAACAACTTAAAGCCATGGCGTGTGCACCAGGCGTTATGGTATAAAATAAGGGTTACCAAGATTAGGTTTCGAAATTTCTGATGGGTTATAGAAATATTAGGATTTACCGAAGTTTACCGCTCCTCCTTTTATAATGTAAACGTCTGCCATTAAATATTTCCTTGGTCTCGTCTGAGATATACCCGTGCCAACTGTGAGTTGTAGAAATATCTGATATCAGGTTCCCAAGCCCCACTTTCATTTACGAACTGGCTTTGTGGACAATGGCATTATAAGCTCGTTATGTGTGCTTTATGAACGCTTAAGAGATGAATCTACAACGGTCCCTCAACTTTCATCTGCAACTATTACTTAGCTTCAACACAATAGCTGGACTGCGTGAGCAATTTCCAAACTTGACTCGATTTACAGCCCTTGGTTGATCTTTTAAAAAAAGTAAAGCCAAAAGAGAGCACACCAAATAAATAAAGCCATACAATGTTTCCTCTGATCAAATTGGTTATTTACGCATGAATAATGAATAGGCTATAAAAACAGATAGTTCCAGTTGGCTCAAGGTGCGCGATAGGAAGTTAAAACATAGTATTCAATGCCGATCCCGAGCTGAGGAAACCCGATATAAAGCGGATCACTTGGAATAAACTCCTTTCGCAACGCAAGGCATACAGCGGTTGCATGATCCGTCAAGGTCAAGACCTCCTAATACCTATAATCAGGTCTAAAAAAACACTCCAACCACGTTTCCGTGTCATCCGCAAATAAACACATACAAAACAAAAGCGCCGTCAAAGTAGTTACTTATTAGGTCACTGAAAAACGTTTTACAACTGAAGCATTCTAAATGAAATTAAGTACATTCTTTCAAAGTAAGGAATTTTTTTACCAGCTGATTACAACTTAAACTGTACAACTGCAGTAAAGGCAAAGATTACGAAAAATTTCCTCCAATTGTTCACTCATATGTTATCTGTGAAAAAACTTGGTCCGAAATTGCAACAAACTTGTATACACAGTTAAGTACCACCACAAGAATTAAAGGATTATTTATACAAAACTGGGATATAGAAAATATTAAAAAATATACAAAGATTACTAAACAGAGATGCGGTAAAGCATTTCCAATGTTTTTCAGCAAAGGCGAAACTGCCCACGACCACGACCCACCACGACACAGCGTGCTTTCCTTCTAAAATACGGGAACGACAAATCCTTTGCAGAACATGAATGAACACGCGTGTGTTCAACAAGTTTCATTTTTACAAACTTTTGGATACATAATTCACAATTTGTTATTACAAAATAAATACAAATCGAATACGATTTTTCAAGAGTAACCAAGAATGAAGTGCTTTTGACAAGCTAATTTCTTCGCCCTTGCCTTTAGTGAGACTTCTTGAGCTAAAAAAAATGACCGTGATTTGGCTTTACATAATGGTTTCTTCAATTATTGGGAAGGATCTCTCTCTTCTTCTATATATTAGCATATTTGCAGTCAAAGCTTGTCGAATTGCTAACATGTACAAAAACGACAAAAATACCCACCAAACAATTTAAAACCTTATGCTTAGTTGCTTATGCATTAGTATCAATCAGAAATACCCGTTTATGTCGAATACAAACCCATTTCCAACTGGTCTGAACCTGTAGCAAATAATTCTCTTGCATGGGTTGGAATCCCTTTACCATTTGTCTTCACTTCACGCTTCCGACAAACTGCACTGTGTGTAAGAACACAAAACTTCCAACCAGTGGTTAATGATTACGGTGACGTACCGAGTACGATCACGCGACAAAAATATCGCAAAATCAACTACTAATCGATTACTTTCATAATACCTACGCTGACACGTTCAAGATAATTTTCCGGAATACCTTACGAAGAATTATGGACCCACAGGGTAATGCGGTAGGATGAAGTAAAATGTACTTCTTTAACATGTGGTTGTGTTTGTAAATGACTTAAGAATGTGACCTATATATATATATATATAAAACAACCACGTTCTCCACACAAATCAATACATAACCCCTGCATGCATAACCACGATAATCGCAGTAAAACTACCGTTTGTTAAATTTGATATCTATCAACGACTGGGTGGAATAAAATGTAGTAAAAGCTTCATGTATAACACAGCTTGCTTACGACCCGGCGACTATGCCTTCATTTCCTCAATGTCTTCTCTTCTTTGAATAGCGGAAATTGCGATTATACCTCTGTTCCTCGTTAATCTTTCCATGCTCGCCTAGTTACCCTCGCAATGCGGCAGGCATTCCCAAGTAGACAATCCACACTTCATCCGGCCGGCAGGTCTAAAAAAATAAATTATTTCTATTATTTTTAGCCGCTAATAATAATAATTAGCTATAGCCATAATACGATAATACCATACCCGGTACGAGTACGAGGTATTTAGTTTTTAGCAGTAAGTACTCGACAGAGTAAGTACATACTATTTATATATATGTATATCATATTTATTTTTACTTCCCGAATTCAAATACAAATAGTTAAATTTGAAATCGCAGGTTCAATGTTTCCATTTTCAATGGCAATTTGGTATATTACACAAACGAATTAGTGGCTCGAAGTAGTAAAAACTGGTAACTGTAATTCGTATAACATAAAGTAAATACGGCCAATTGGTCACTTCCATAATCCGTACCATCAAAACGTAAACAAGCCTAAGCACAAACTCGGAACTAATCCGATATTCGTATTACTGTTCCTCTTATCGAAAGCAAATTACCAATATAACACCAGTGCATCTAATTACGTTTAATTTTTCGGACTTTTTCAACTTGAAATTGGAATGCACACCATTTATTATTCCGCGTAAATAACACAACAAATCGCGATAAAAATAAAAAAGGTGAAAACAGGAACTTTATACACATACACTACGGGTAGTACGGATATGAATAATGGATGTACATATGTTATCCATAAATATTACAATTATTATTATTATTAATACGTGCATCTTGCATGGATATCAGAATAGGTACGAAATACGAATGTATATAGGAATCCGAATTTATGGAAAATAATATTACATTACAAAACTACTATCCCGGCGAAGCCCGTTGTCATGTCGTACGCTAAACTGCTCTGCATTATTCTTGTTGATACAAAAAAAACTACACACCCAACTACACAACTACCTAATGTAGCTAGTATGAAGTCGCAGCAGACGCTATTTACATTCCTAATTCCTGTTTTTAAGTCTTTTAAGCGTAATAAAGTAATAATTCCTACTAAACGCAATTCCTTGTTGCCAGTTGCCACGCCAGCGATAGCAGTAAAGTAATAGAAATTGGAGACCCTACCTACAACGCTGTATGAAAGCCATAGTCATTAGCGACAGCGACACAACTTACACAACAGTACCGAAAATAATACACTGTACTTTCTACTTTCGTATTCGTAATAGTCGTACATGCTTGCGAAACGTTACGAGTTACGATGAAGATGAAAAGATGATTAAGTGCGCAAAAAATGGTGACTCATAATATACGGCTCAAATATAGTCCTTTCCTAAGTTAAAATACATAATAAAAATAATAAAAACCCCCATCTGATAAATTCACAATATTCACATACAATACAACAACTGAATGAAGCAACAGTCTCGAATATTTAATGGAAAAATATTGTGTGTATATATATATAGAGTGTATAAAATATTATGTAGAAAAAAATATGGAAGACGAAGTATGTAAAGGTTAGTTTATAACTTCTAAAGAAACCGTGCAAGCCTTCCCTACCCCAAGCAGCCCAGGGATTGGGATTGTTCGAGAAAACAAGGTCACCTTTCATTTCCTATACGAACAATATAATAGGCAATAGGCACGACTCTCAAACTGCGTTGTAAGTTGTAAAGCCTCCACGTACAATCATGGCGTCACCAAGGAAAATTCCAGATTTAATTCACTATATTCTGTAGGTAATATGCTCTTAAATTTTCTCTAATGCTTAACCAATAACCACTTAATGAATTGTCTACGTTTACGAGCCAAATAAACACGAAGCAAGGGTTCACTATCACTACCCGTAAACCTTCCATGTAAAACAAAATCTTAATCATTTTTGGGCACGAGAGGATTTCAGTTTTCAGTGAATGTATAGTGCAAAAGTTTGAGAAAAGAAACAGAAAAATGATTGACAATTTTCTTACCTGAATCGCCTATTAAATGGACACAACACAGCACCTCCGACCGTGATAATGGGATTGAACGATTCATTTCTACGGGGATGAAAGCACAGAATGACCACACAAACAGTGAAACAGATGTAAAAATGTAAAACCAAAAAATATTACAGATTTAATCACACAAAAAACGTATAGAAAGTTGGGAAAACTTTTTCTTTGTTGGGTTGGAGCAACACTCGCACACATCTAACTTGGTCTCCTGCCGCAAAGCGAATGAGCACAGAACGTCGATGGCCATCGTCTTTATAAAGACTTAGTGAAAACGACTAAAAAATGTTTGCCAGCGATTTTACGTTTCCTCAACCTACTCCTCCGTCCTTGGTTTCCTTAACAACTAGTTCCTCCCTCCCCCTAGATTTTATCCAGAAAATTTCCAGGAATCCAATCGTAAATAAACCAAAACGTTTGGGTAATCCTGCCAAAACACCAAAATCTTGGAACTGACCCTTGGATTAACATTCCAGAGGATTGGGGGTGTTTTTTTTAGCACTGGAAAATAACGCGGAGGAACATGGGTGCAATGCGGCTCAGAAACGATCTTAGTGAAACGTAGAAAAGGGCAAAAGGGGTAAGCATTGCTGACGTTTCGGATGACACGTATACTGTTTACAAACGTTGTTTTCATATGCAATGAAATATGTGCATTCTAAATTCTATACATCTATATAGCTATAAACGCATAAAATCCTTATTGCGTTGAAATGGAAACGACAAGGTTTTTTTCCAGGTAAACAAGGACCGTCCAGGATGGACCATGACTTTTCTAGAAAATACGACATTGGGACGACTAACTGACTAACTGCACGTTCACCCACTTTCCGATGTTACCATGTATGTACGTAGGATTCAGTAAGAAACATCTACAGAAAGACGAAATTAAAATCTTGCCGGAATTCTTTTTTATTTTTTTTATTATTGATTAGCTTTAACAGGATGCAGCAACAAGTAGTATAATATATGTATAAACAACAAGTACGAACAATAGACGAAGATTAAACGTGCAAGTGGTGCAAGTTATGATTTCACCGAGTACATAAAAAGCGTCAACGTTTGTTCGATTCTGAAGGGCTTAAGGTGGAACGTCATAACGTGTCCCCTAACGTATAATTGTATGGTTAGGCGTAAGCCATCAATGAATAGGATTAGTACACAAATTGCGTTTGTTCTACAATCATTTAACCAGGGTTATTATACACAGCTTAATGGAGAAATCGCTGAAATTTTTACGACCAGGTGAATCCAGGTCGAACAACAAGCTGTAAATCTAGAGCTTTAACAAGCTAATGCTAGGGGAAAGTTTTAAAATACCGAGGCAAGGGCCTCATGCCTCATCATTGTGCGTATTTTTTTTATTTATGCCGGGAGTGTATAGAAACATGAAATATATGGTTTTCTTCGATTCCATTTCTTTTCCGTTTCTGAAAAATAAATATATGTAAATAAAATACATTTGATGTGTCCTGGTTTTCTGGGTTCTGTTTATTACTGATACTGCTGCATCCATTTTACCACTCTCGGTATGTCTGGAATTCTCCCTTTTTATGTCTATTACGGTTTATGGTGCTCTCCTCTGTGTCCCCAATGTCTTTGCTAAGTTTTATATGCTGGGTTCTTCGATTTCGAGTTTTTCTTATACTCATACAATAGTCCGGCAAGTCCGGGGTTCCTCGATATATATGTAAGTATAGTATTTAAGTTAAAAGCAAAGGAAAACGTTTTTCGATACTATTTGTACTTCACTCTGAAGCTAGAATATAGCACTGTTGTGAAACGTTTAATGTTTAAACATCCCGAAATGCTAACTTGCTATATCACACAAAAAACGACCATTATGCATTGAACAAGCATAACGTATAACGTTTTTGAACCTATTTTTCATAATGTTAACATGTTAAGATATTAATCTGCATCACTAATATCGGAATTGCATACAACCATACATGTACGTATATCGAGGGTGGAGTACATAATTCCATAATCTCGATGATACAGCGTTAAATCAAAAATATCTGAATTGTTGAATTTGTGGAGATGTTCACTTTAGATATTAAGGCAGCGTGGAGATAATCAAATTATGTATACTTCACCCTCGATATGTAAAATTCGTAGAAAAACACACATCTCATGCAAGTATATGTATAACATTCATAGATGGGCTCGTCATCTTTACCTATAAGTTGCTTGAACCAACGTGTAGTTTGAATTCGCGATTGAACTAGACCAGCAGTTACACGCAAAATTAAAAACTAATAACTATACTGACTTGAAAAGACCAGCGAAAATATAAATATCATTTTCCGTAACACTAGAGGGTTTATCCGAATGATTTTGTACTACATGCAGTTTGAATTCTGAAAATGCATTAGTTTTAAACACATCTGAATCTTTTTCCTGCTTATCTGCGCAAGTTTGACATCGGTAAAGCTCGGCACCAGAATGGACTTTTCTTTTCACCACGTGAATCCGAATATTACCCTGCAATTTAAATATAAAAGTTGTCGCATTACTCCATGCCAAATTAAACCATAGCTGCATGAAAGGCAGTATACAGAAGAAACGTAAATCTTACAATATTATTAGACGTGTAATCACAATAGGGGCAGCAAAAAGGTTTACTCTCGGTATGCGTCAGTTCATGTCGCTTTAAACCTTGTGGTAAATTGGTTTCGTATGCACATTTGTCGCATTTGAATTTCTTAATCCCATTCAAACGAGATTCGTGGACTAGTTTAAAATGTCGTACCAGGTGAGACTTCGAGTTGGCTTTGTAGTCACATTTTTCACATCCAAATTTCTTCGCGTTTTCATTATGGATTACCGCATGGTTAGAGACCTCTGAGTTGCTCCTTCCAGCGTACGAGCAACCTGGATGTGGGCATTTAAACAACTTTCCGGTGTGTATCTTTCTGTGGTAATTTAGTTGAAATCTAAAATGCCAATAAAATTGCATTATACTTGTAAGTACGTGCGCACAACATGGTCCTCAGCACTTGTACAGCAATCAGCTACTACAGTCCTTAATGTACTGTTCTAATTCAGCGTTTTACATGTACGAAATATTCCATTTATTTTAGCGTCTATAATATACGTTGATTACTTACTTTTCATAAAAGCCTGAACTACAAATGTCGCAAACATAAGCTTTGTCTCTCGTAGTCTCGTGAATTTTTTGATGGCGAGATAAATGTGATGGAATATTGGTTGAAAACGAGCAGACACCACATTTGTACAGTGAGTCTTTTGCTTCAGCGTTTTTCTGTTGCAATCTCACCATACTCTTTTTGACAGTATCTCGAAGTTTAATTTTCTCTACTTTACGACTTTGCAATTGTCTTTTGGGACACTGTGCTTGATGAGATAGAACTTCCCGGTTTAGTAAGAACTTTTTGTTGCAAAGATTGCAGTGTCGAAGGGTAACAATTTTAATTATAATGGGTATAGACTTTTGAATCGCAGCTTCCATTTTAGCATGCTCGGACGAGTTTTTTAGGTGATTCATCATACCAGCTGCATCCACGCCACGGCTTCTGCAAGCAGAGCAAACCCATCCCAAACTTCGAAATTTCTGGGTGGATTTGTCATAAAACTCATTCGTGTGAATCTTTTCAAAGTGGTGAAGCAGTTGTTGGCGCCTTGTAAAATAGAAGCCACAAGGTTTGCACTGATATGGACTAAGAGCGACGATACTGTGAATGTTTTCCAATATTAGACTTTTTTCTGGGTCAGAACTACGACCAGTATGCTCCGATTTCTGAAACACAAAATTGTTGAATCAAAATACGAATCAGACATTGTCTCCCAAACTCTGAAGCTTGAAAAATTTAATTGTTAATAGTTAATACTTATTAGACTTATTACCATTGCTATTATAATGCTACCTGACAATGAAAAAATGACAGCAAATGTTTTCCCATCATTTGTTTGTGGAAATACGCATAACATGTTGGACAGCGGACGTGGTCACTCTTCTGCACTTCTTTCTCTTGTTCTCGATAATTTTTTACTTTCACGTTTCTCCTACTTCTTTGGTTCGCTAATCCATCACTTTCCCCGAGCGGGTCAAATCCAAGGCGAATCTTCCCCAATAGGGAATTCGCATGATTAGATTTTGACAATCGCTTAAAGTGTAGCTCCGTTTTGTTGTGTTTCTCATATCCCGAATGAGTCTGAAATCCTCTATCGCATGCATCACAGAAATAAAACGAGTATCCATTGCCTCTGGTCGCCCTCAATGACTTTAAAGATCCTGGGATCCACTTCCCTTTGGATCTGCTCAGCATAGTGGCAGACGTTTTACAATTTCAATTTATTTACAGTCACCCTCATCCTTCTCATGACTCATATCTGAAATTCAAAATACGATACGGATATAATGCACGTATAATTTCTTTTTAATTTAGTATAAGTATTAAGTATTAATAATATGTACATATGACAAACAGCAATAATTATTAATCAGGCGTGGGTGTACCTCGACCATTACTAGTTTGTAGGATAGGTATTAAACATAAGACTGGAAGCACTTAAATAAACAAAACAATAGCATCTAAACGCTACGTAATATTACATACATGCGTAGCATATAACAGTTATAGTTAAGAAACAAAGATCATTAAAATTGCACCCATACTTCAATAATATTTTACGTTTGTATACTACACGTTGCTTATACACCTACAACTCTCTTCTATCAACTGTAACTATAGAGCAAGGTCATTTTCCCGAATTTCCCAGTACAGAATTTTCTTTTACAAAAACACAATTTTGCCAGCAACAAATGGCAAGTCATCAATTATAATTTACTTCACAATTATAATAAACAATTATAATAAAACGATGTGACTTGGTTTATAGTTTGTTTATACCAACAAACAAGGACCAAGAATTTATCTGGGGAGGATAACACAAAAATAAATATGTATTTCATATTAAAAAAACAGCTGACCTATATACCTATATACAGATAAAAACAACAAAGCCAAAAAGAATATAAGGAACAACATGCACTAATAACAAAAAATGCCAAAATTTTCAGACGACGATAATACCTGTAATTGTAATCATAATCCTTGAACGGCTGACCGAGAAGTTCGTAAAATAGAGCTTTTAATATATATAGGATTTTAATTATTAAGATAAGCTAATATACGAATTGCGAATATGAATGAATAACAACTGAATCGATCACATTTCCTCAGATTTTCAGTTTCTCTTAAAATACGTATATATGAAAAATATATATATAAATTGCACATCGCACAATGCACAATACATGCTTTGCGACTTTGCGAATTATGTATGTATAAAATCCCGAAAAGGACGGAGACTTGAATTTCAAGGAAATTCCGCCTTTTTCCCGTCTCCCTCAATTGCACTTCTTGCTCTATAATATACCATTTTCTTTTTCTCATTCATACGGTCACACGACGTGATGACATTACGTGCAAATCACTCAATGATGGAAAAACCATTTCTCGTCCTTTTTTTCTTCCTTTTTTGAACCCATCAGTTTTCTTTTCGTTCACCTTGTTTTCTCCATATCTTTTGTCAAAAATATTCTGCCAGTGCAACTTGTGCAACGATACTTTTCAAAAATGGTGTGAAATTCGATTTTAAAAATATTGTGACTACGTCATCTCATATAAGTCATATTAGTCATAATGATTTGACAAGATATCTTCCAAGCAACTTCCGAGTCTTCAACGGGCAGGACCTGTCCAATTTTTTATTCCATGCTGTAAGTTGAATATTGGTAACAGTTGTACAGTTAGTGGCATAGACCTAAGATAATATAGCAGTGTATCGTTTAATTTGCTTAAAGGAAATTGCTTATTAGTGTTTATTAGCCGTAACAAGAGTGTGGTGGGTGATTGACACATGCTTTAATTAAGGAATCATTGGGAAATTGGGACGTATAGTAAATCGGAAGAATACGACGTTTGTATTTGTGGATGTGCAAAAAGCAAAAGGTCTAGTTGGGCTTCAATTTTTTTTTTCTTACTAAAGTCTGTCGATTTAAGTAAATGTAAATATATTACTGTGTTATGAGAGAGAGTGTGTCGTAAAGGGGTTCATGTCATACTAAAACTGTATGTGAACAATGATGTATGAACCCCCTCAAGTTTTCAATTTCAATATGTCATAACATAAACTCATGTGAGTGCCATCGTCACCATCAGGAAATCACAGGACAGCGCACAAACATTTGGTTTATTTTCAGTCAGAATAACTTTAACAGTTGTGACAGGAAAGAACAAGTTGACCTGTAGACGACATAAGTATGTGCAAATTGGCCTACACATATTGGATCGCAATTTGTAAATTAAATTGACCTACAGCTGACATACGTTCAATGACTGCAAATGCGTATTTCTGGTGTATCGCCAATTTGCATGCTTAGCTACGTGTAGGCTGCACATAATGCTGTCAGTTTGTTGTGATTTTGTTTTGTAGTTTGTTGCAGTTTTGTTAATTAAAACAACAATAAACTGGAAATTGGAAAAACCATACAAACTTGTACTTTGTGCTCGGTATAATAACATACAAAAAATTAAGTTACTAAGAAAAACAAAACAAAGAACAAACTAACAGCACTAGCTGTAGGCCGGATTGTATTGCAATCCTACATGTGTAAGCGAATTTGCACATCGGTATGTTGGTTGTATGTCATCTTGTTCATTCCATCTGTTGTGTATATCCTTTAATCATTGTACTTGTTAATTCGTTTCCAGCATATTTCGGCCAGTCGTAGCCGTAGGATTTGAGCTGACAGCTGCCAAAGTCACGGATGTGTATAAATAATCATGATAGTTTGACTCTGTGGGAACATTATCATTATCATTTTTTAATGTGTCCTGCAGAACCAAGAGGTATTTCCTAGAGCAACAAGATACCTAAATAAGATAAGAAAAATGAACTTGAAAGAAAGTATGATAAAAATCTCAGAAGTGCTACTGCTAATCTATTCATTAAGAAAAAACTCACGTTGTAACTATCTTCAGTACTGTTCTGTAGTACAATGTACACATGTTATGGGCTGTACTGTGAATGTTTATTAACGACGAATAAATCATTATTATTATTATTAATTATTATTATAACAATCTAATGTATTTTAAGGGACCAAACTAGATTTAATAATGGTCGACAAATTATACTGATATTAACAATTGGCAAGGCCGAATGTATTGTTGATGGAGTGCCTAAGTAACTACATATACATATAATATACTGTTTTGCTCATCATTATTTATACGTTATGGTATGTATGAGACATTGGTTTTACAAGTCGGCCATGCCATGTCATAATCATTCCGCGTAGTTATATTTGATTTGTGTAGTTCTAATTTTGTGATTATTGTTGGAATAACTTCTGTGAGCCCTTTGCACTCTTATCTGCTATAAATAGTATTTGATGAAATGTGATTTCATTATTTTGATTTTGCGATAGAATATTAATGTGATGTATTAAGCCAAGACAAATTGTGCAGACGGTAATTAAGTCGTTGATAAAGTAGTGTGTTAAATGATCATACCACGTATTATGAGCTTATTTGAATCCGTCTAAATTGTTCATTAAATCCATCTTGTACTGGAAACTCGTTGGTGTTTTAGACTTTTGGACTTTTAGTCAAAATATACTTATCAAGCTTTCAATGCGTGTTTTTTTTAATAATGTGTGAATTGACTATATTTTTTGTTTCAGGCGTGAGAATGAAGGAGCTTAACAAATTCTGAGGCCTGTGGTTGAAATTAATATCTATATACATATATATAATCGCTTTTAAAAATCAGCTCTTGCACACGCTGAAGAGGGCTTTGTACAACTTGGCAAGATATTTGTATTTTTGAAAAGATGAGTTGGTTAGCAGAAATTGCGGGAAAAGCAGAAGACTTCTTAAATAAAATCGATCAGAATGCAGCCGTTGCTCTAAGCACGTAAGTACGATGTAGTCATGCGAATGCATGCGGTCACCGTTTAAATAATTTCATGGCTACAGTCGGTTAATTTATTCCGATGTCTTTATTTTATGTTTATAGACTTGAAGAAGTCGGCCAAAGTCGAAGCAAGGTTTCAAAATCAAAGACATCTGTCGACACAGTTCAGTCAGATGGTGGTTACGATATACATTTTATCAGTAATGTCGCTAGTGACAGAAACTTCAATAATGCTGTTGATACCTCGTCGACCATGATTGAAAGTATTATTGAAAGCAACATATCGGTCCCCCCAATAGTTCAGCCCAACAAAACTCCTCAAACCTTGCGTTCCAAATCGCGTCCTGGAGCCAAAGTTAAGCACGATGCAACAGAGCAATCAGCTGATGGTGGACACGGACTGATGACTACAATTCCCACAGTTAATGGGAGCAAGCTTAAAACAGATGACGAGTTGTTACAATTTCTAAACTCACCTGAACGAAAAGAAATTGATGAGACTGCCTTGCTTAAAAGTGAACTTTCTACACAATCACGAGAAATGGGAATGCTTTTAAAAAATCATAGAAAATTACAGCAAGGTAATAATTTTGTTCGTGTAGTTATGGTTCATAATTCATTTTTTCATTTTTCGTAGATATGTTACCACACCTAAGTTTACATTCCGGCGTATTACACTAATCACCCACTACAGGCAACATAAATGTTTGGTTTCTAAGACGAATGTGTGGTTTGTACAGATTTTGAACATCAAAATACAACGTTAGAAGAGCTGCGGAAATGTTTAAGCGATAAACAGAGTAATGTGGATTCCAAGCAACAAAATGACCAGGAAATTAAAAGACTTGCTTCAATAGTCACGGTCAGTAAACAAATATTTTTGCACGTTTCTGGTTAGAGTTTTGCACGTTTCATTGTTTTGATTTTGTATATTCTATGTGTTACAGGAAAAGGATAAAGAATTAACAAACTTAAAAGTAAGTTTAGACGAAACTCTGGAGAAAGTTAAAGGACTGGATGACCTTTTGGAACTGCAAAATCGCATCCAGCAACTAGAACTAGAAAGTCACCAGTTTGAAACTCGAAATGGCGATTTAGAAGAAAAGGTTCAGGATTTAGCGGAGCAATTGTCAGTGGCGGAACATCAAGTCATATCCTCTCGAGATGCGTTAGCAGCTGTAGAACATGAATTCAGTGTGTACAAAGAAAAAGCCAAATCCATCTTGAAAGGGAAAGACGAATTAATTCTGTCGATAAAAAACCAAAGTAAGAGTGCCAACGACGTGGGCGGATCCATTGGGGCATTTTCGGATTCCCAAATAATGGCGGAAATTGGAGGCCTTAAGTAAGTTCAGTATCATGTCGTTTGAATTGGAGTTGTGGCCGTAGATATGTTTTCGTTGGAGTTTTCTTTATTGTAACACCATTGATTTTGCTATTTTAATAGGAACGAGAGAGAGCTTCTGCATGGAGAAATCTCACAGAGTCGCTCTTTGTGCGATTCTCTGAAAGATGAGAATCGCCGCCTAGAATCTGAAATTCATAGCGTTCGCTCCAGTCTCTCCGAACTTCAAGAAACTTACTCACGAGATCGTATGATTAGTCATTCAATACAAGAAGAAAACTTGCAGCTATCTCAAAAAGTGTCTTCATTGCAGCTGGAGGTGGAACAAGAGAAAAGTAATAAAAGAAAGTTAGAAGAAAGAGTTAAAAGATTAACATATGACTTAGAGCAAGGATTCTCTTCGATTTCTCGGAAATCTTCTGCAAGTCCGGTTGAATTTATGCGACCAGTTAATTCAGTAGCGTCAAAACCCAGAACAGACTTAAACAATTCCCCCATTCAATTTTCGAATAATCCGGATGAAAATGAAAATCTTAAAACAAGAATCAAGGCTCTGTCACAGTCTCTAATGGAAAAACAGAGTTTAATCAACAATATTAGTGCGGATAAACAACTGCTACAGATTCGAGTGGAGAGGCTTCAAGCTCAGATCCAAGAATTAACAGAGTCAAGTGAATCAAGTACGCATCAGAGCCTTACAACTGCAGGTAATTTCTATCTCCATTGTTATAATTAGATAATTTAATTGTATGAAACACGTGTTAGCAGGCAGCCTTATTTACCATATTTTTATGGCACATCTAAACAATCTATTGGGATCAAATGTTTTTGAGTCTTTTCTCTAACCTAGTATGAATAAAAGCCATCATAAGAGTATAAATCATGCTGTTCAAGCAATACGTTTTTAATATTTTGAAATTCTTGAAATGGCGACCTGTACACTGGTGATGGTACGTGTTTAGCAGCTGTCTGAAGATGTGAGATTTCTAATTGTCCGTAGGCAAAGTATGAATTGTTTTTCTGGAGTTAGATTTTAAAATATATTATATACCTTTATACACCCCCGCAGATTTGAATTATTGTAGCAGCAGCGTATTTTCTGTTTTGTATACTACATTATGTACTGGTACTAACACAGCGTATAGAAGAAGACTTAAAACTTTGATGTGCCATAAACAATTTCGTTCATTATGATAAATTGTTATTGTTATTATACGTTCATTACTTCGTGCAATTAATTCCAAGAGAATGAAAGATGTTCTCATCTAGTTTTTATACGTGTTTTTACTTAATTTACAGTTATTTCCAGCCAGCCTTTGTACCTTAGCGAGTCGCCGTGGGACTCTGGAGTGACTACCAGGGTTAAACGTGTATATTCCAGGGTTGACTCCTTATGTTGCCAGTTCGGTTTGGCAATGAGACATCGCCCAAATCTGCGACTAGGATTTTCTCTGTATATTATGTTTCTTCATCTATGGGTCTTCTTCATTCTGTTTTACTGGTCACACAGTGCCCCTATTCATCCGTACCGATAGCAAAGTGACTGGAAATGTTGGTCTGAGTCGTCTTGGTGATACTCTCTGGACAATCTTTTGAAGAAGTCAGAAAATACATAGATATTTATGTCTCCATGAAGTTGTGAAGTTTCAAAACCGCGAGTTATTCGTAACTTCCTACTCAAAAACATTAAATCAAGAGTGGTGAATGAAGTATAGGGCAACTTAATGTCTTCCATTTGAGTTGATTTGAGTTGTGTGGCGATGTTCTGGGGCTATGCATAATTATTGTATGTTATCAATGAAGATCCTCGGATATACCATTTGTTTGCCGAAAAACGGAAACGATTCTTTTGCGTATCTCTATAATAACAAGGCGTAGAAATGAGAGCACTGGTTTGTTGGAATGATAAGAATTCGAGCTTTCAGAATTGATGAGCGTTCATCTGGAACATTTCCGTTCAAAAAGTATGAGAAAATAAACACATGAAGATTTTCCCATGTTTTTAAGATGCGGCTACGCCGTCATGTACAATCCGTGGAGAAGTGTGTCAAGGAAATTTTCGAAAATAACAAATAATCAATTAGATACCGAAAATAGTGAAAAAATAATTAAAATTGTAGTGGAGATAATCTTCGAACGTCTACAATGTAACTAACGATATTTTTTTGATTTGTTAACCCCGATATGTTAACATGTGATTTTTTAACGCGCTTCACTTGCTATAAATTTTATACGTAAAGGTTGTGAGTAAAAATACTTGTCAAGTGTGAAAGCATAACTTCTTAGCATTTCAACAAACAGCCCCTCTTGTGTCTCCGTCTTGTAGAGAAGTTGTAAGCAGAAAATCAGGTTGCTTTTTCTGGCAAACTTGTTCATTGTGTATAGGGTTCGAAACTATATGACATGAACTAAATGATTATGAATGCAAGCTGCAATTAAATTACAGCCATTTTATCGTTTCAGAATATTCACCCAGAAATAAGATACGAAATATTTTTTCTTTAGAACTGGACCAGTATTCTTAATCTGCTTTTACATTTTTTACAGCATGTTAACCATTTACGCTTTCTATTGCAAATTGGTAGAAAGTATACTTGCCTGTAGTTATGATATAATAATAATAAGGTTTTACCGAGTTGTCATAATGCCAGATAATAGCTGTTTGATCATTGTAATTTATGTAAATCTGCGAATTACCAGTATTTCACAGCCTTTAGCGGTTTCGACTTCGACCGACAATTTCAATTATCGATTATTTTTTGTCATTGTTTAATGTATTTTCCATACTACACCAACCCACGTATGAATGAGAGGCTGGCGCTTCGTGTATCATTTCACGTATGTACACAGGTGATTTTATATTACTACTACTTGTCATTGTCACGTACTATACATTTATATGACAACTGACGACGTATTTTTGTAAGTTTGTATTGCTGCAAATTGAAGTAACGGGAAATGGGACTGTTAGCTGTTCTATAGTATTTAAAATACGAGTTTCCTATCGGTAGCAAGTAGTAGTGGTTTCTTGTGTGGCTCTATGGCGTACCGTACAAGATTATTTGATTAAAAATTATACTTGCTTTTCTAAAAACAGTTAGTGACTGAGATGTTCTCGTGAGAGTTGCAACAATTATTGATGAATTATTTTTATAAAAAATGTTACTCATACCACTCATCCACATGCATATTTACCGTATATGTGTAAATACATATTAATAACCGAAAATATGTATTAAATATTTACTGCCGGTTTATGACTTACAAGTAACGTACACCAAGTGTCCACTCGGTTTCAAGTTGAAATTTTTGGTGCATATAGTCTACCTTGGATAACTACCAAATATGTAAAAGACAGCTGCCAGTTCGACCCACAGGGCCGGAGAAAATTTTTCGAAATTTCAAATTTTAAAAACTCTCTCATTGCTCTCGTTATTTTGTCTCGTTTTTTCTCTCAATTTGGTCTGGTTTTTGCACTCTCTTTTGTCTCGCTTTATATCTCGCTGTATATCTCTTTTGTCTCGGTATTTTCTATCATTTCTCTCGCTTTTTCTCTCCGCCTCCCTCTTTCTTCCTAACAGAGTGAGTGAGACCTAAGATAGAGAGAAAGAGTGAGAGAGAAACAGTATGACAACAGAGCGAGAGAGGAAGACCGTGAAAAAACAGTGAGAGCGAGACATTAGGCAGAGGGCGAGACAAATAAGTGAGAGAAAGAGTGAGACAAAAAAGTGGGATAAAACCAGAGGAAATAGAGAGAAAAGAACGAGAGCAATGAGAGAGGGAAAGGGCGAGACCCAAGAGAGAGAAAGAGCGAGACGAAAGAGAGAGAGAGAAAGAGCGAGACCAAAGAGAGAGAAAGGGCGATACCAATTAGAGAGAAACGGCGAGACCAAATAGAGAGAAAGGGCGATACCAAAGAGCGAGACAAAGAAGAGAGAAAATGTGATACCAATGAGAGAGAGAAACGGAGAGACCAAAGAGCGAGACAAAGAAGGGAGAAAAGGTGATACCAATGGTAGAGAGAAACGGCGAGACCAAAGAGCGAGACAAAGAAGAGAGAAAATGTGATACCAATGAGAGAGAGAAACGGAGGGACCAAAGAGCGAGACAAAGAAGAGAGAAAAGGTGATACCAATGGTAGAGAGAAACGGAGAGTCCAAAGAGCGAGACAAACAAGATTAAAAGAGCAAGACAAAAAAGTTCGAGAGAAAGAGCGAGACAAAAAAGTTAGAGAAAGAGCGAGCCAAAAATTGAGAGACAAAGAGCGAGACAGCAAAGTGACAGAGAAAGAGCGAGACAAAAATGTGAGAGTGAAAGAGCAAGATAAAAGAGTGAGGGAGAAAGAGCGGTACATACGGCGGACGGGCTTTATGTGTATGTATTGGAGATGACATAGCTTCGACTATGGGTTAAACATAGAGTCGTGGAAATGTAAAATGGAAATTCTTGCCATGCTAAATCCCATAAGAAATGTTGGTGTCGTTAGGGTCCCCCCTTTGGTAGGTTTTTAAAATTTGAAATTTCAAAATTTTTTCTCCGGCGCTCCGAATTTCGGTTTTCGGGAATTTCAAAAATTTTGATAATTTTTTAAAAATCGAAACCTTAATTTGGGCAGGAACTTTTAGCAAAGCGAGACTATTCTATAGGGATGTATTAAAATGTGGCACTCTCGATCAAAAACCTTTCGCGCACTTGGGGACCATTTCTTGTTAGCACGTTTCGATCTCGATCCGGGAAAAGTAACAGCAGAAATAAATGAACATGTTGTCATATCTTGCAAGTGTAGCCAATATGAATGCAGACGCAACTAATTAAAGGTCAATTTTTTATTGCTAATGTTCCTTTCCTTCCAGCAAATAAAGTCGATAATGGGATCCTGGAGTTCATGTTGACCATTGATTGCTTCCGATATGCCAGGCCTGTGCGTAATTACAATTACTATATTTTAATTAATAATTAAATTACTTGCAGTAATTAGTAATTGAGTAAT